>SJYA01001930.1:81638-115914 GCA_006410615.1 Neotragus moschatus | reverse complement strand
AAATAAACATATTTTAATTAAAAATCATTTTGTTAATCGATTAATGGGTACCATGAAACTGATTTCTCAAGAAAAATAATAGCATGGTATATAGTAGAAAGACAAAGGGATTTGAAGTTTAGTTTCTAAAATAGAGTGATAATACTTTACAAATTTACAATAAGGACAAAATAAGAAAGTTATATGAAGCACTTTTATAAAATTCAATCATAGTTTTAACTCAGATAACTATCTGGTAATTAAATGTAAAAATAGGACATCAAATTGACTAAACATATTGGAATGATTCTTATGAGAGGAGAAATATCTCAATTATACAAAACAAGTATGTAGAAGTCCTACTTATAGATAGCTCCTTGACTACCTAAGATGTCTAAACAGTAGATATGAAACTACCTCAGGGCTGAGATAATTGGTTTCACTTTTATATTGCTCAGTCTCTACATCTACATTAGCTGTANATATTGGAATGATTCTTATGAGAGGAGAAATATCTCAATTATACAAAACAAGTATGTAGAAGTCCTACTTATAGATAGCTCCTTGACTACCTAAGATGTCTAAACAGTAGATATGAAACTACCTCAGGGCTGAGATAATTGGTTTCACTTTTATATTGCTCAGTCTCTACATCTACATTAGCTGTACTAACAAAGAGGCAGGCTTGTTTATTTTTTCTAAGTAAACCTATAACAATATTTAGAGAATATAATGGATAGACTATATCTCATATCATGCACATTAATTTCTCATTTTAAGCACGATTTTTAAATGCAGTGAAAACAACTATGTTTAAGAATGTGAGTAGATCACAGAGGAAGAGAAAACTGAAACGGCTAATATACTTGACCAATATACTTGTATCTGGGGTCACATGTGGGGGAGAAAGCGGTTCTTACCATTGAAAAGCTACAAAAGACTTTGCAGTCACTGCATTTGGATGTAATAGCTAACCAACAGAAACACAAAGTGGAACTTGCTCAGCTAGAACAGCAGATAACACAGCTTGAAAGCGACTTTACAGCTGCCAGGAAACTTTGTAGTTAGAAAGATCAGCTACACCCTTGAGATTGTGAGACATGGGGTAGCAGATATCTTTTAAAAATCACATTGCTATTGATAAGGAGAGGGAACTGGAAACATACTACTTTGTTCATTTTTTCTGAATTATTGAAAAGTATCTATTTTGCCATAAATTTTGTGAATCCATCTTTCTCTTGTTGTTTGTCTCTAAATTCAGTATATACGCAAGTGCTGGTAATAGAAATGCCATCAAGTTTCATTTAGACAGAGATTAAAATGAAATAAAAATGCAGTATTTATTAACTTATGCCTGTAGATGGCTTGAAGATAAATCTGCCAAAACTGTAAGTGTAAATCTTTCCCTATTCTCTTTGTATTTCAGAGGCAAAGCAAACGACACATTTTTTCTAGTGGGGAAAATGACACATGTCTGACAGGTGAAATTAACACCATCTATCCAATTCAATTGACTAAGCTCTTATTGTATAGAGAGCTAAATATAGGACTCTGGGCTAGATGCTGGCAACGCACAGATAGGCAAATAGGGCCAAGTCCAGATCTACATGGAGCTTATTTCCTGATGGGAGTTTATTGAGTGGACTACTGTGTGATACACAGGCTGCTATTATGTTCATTAAAAAGTATGCAAGTTCACTTTACTAAGTATGTAATTCTTATTATTCATTAAGAGTAGGTTTTCTTTTAAAAAAAAATAGCACAAAAATCAATTATCTGAAATCTAGTCAACAAACACGAAATCTCTACATTCCAGAATTTTTCAATTTCTAAATTTTAAGCATCTATTCATAAAACATGGATAAGTGTGTTCTACTCCCTTGTTCTTTTAAAGCTAGTGTTACTATATAACTTTTATAATGCAGTGTTTTGGGGTTTTTGTTTTTTTAATCTGGAGATTTGCACAGCCTGCTCAGAATAAGGTTATGGAAGAAATGGCCACTGAGAGACCTAGGACTTTGAAATTTCCCATAGAAAACAAACAAAACAATATAATTCTTATATTTGTAACAACTGTTGAAGTGCTTCATCATGTTGAATTATTTAAAGACTATTAGCTATAGTAATACCAAATCATTCTTGCATTGAACTTACAATTTAACAGTTGGTTAGGGAAAGGCCATGCAGAATCGAACAGACATAGCCCACACCTTTTATTAATAATAACAGAAGTCATGGAACAATGAAATACATATCCAGAAGAAGATATCACGTGCCATTTACTAACTTTTGTACACCCGAGAAAATGTTAATATAAATAATTGTTATGTTAAAAATATAGCCAAACATGTCTGTAGTTTTTAAGCTGTCTAATGTAATTCTACATTCTCGGTGACTAATGTTTAACATTTGAACCAAAAACAGTTTGGCACGAATAATTAAAGGCTTAAGTTAAATACATAGACAGTCATTTAAATTTAGATCTGCAATAACATTTACTATTATTCTCCAAGGCTTTGACTGCTTGACAGAAACAAAGTACTCTGGGATTAATTTCAAGAAATGGTGCCAACTGTGCTGCAATTTGCTGTAATTAAGACATGAAAGAACACTAAATATTCAGATTAAAAGAAGCATGATGGAGCATGATAGAAAGTCAAGGTGTGGCAGAGAGCCAAAAAAAAAAAAAAAAAGACACAGCCAGGAATACCATATTGATGGATATGAAAACAGCACCAATAAAGGTTGGTGAATCTTCTTTTAAGGAAGCACATCATTTTAGTCTTAGATTACTTTTTATGCCTTTCTTCACTCAGACTTAAAGCTGAGACCTGGTGTGTTAGAAAGATAATAGAACTGAAAAAGAAAGTGACAAACATTGTGTTCTTCTACAGCTAATTAGTTTAAGTGATGTGGAGAAGTCATTAGGAGGGTATCATAATTATCTTTATGGTGAAGGAATTTCCCTGTGTGTTACATTAGTGTAGTTTGCTTTAGAGCTAAATGAAAAAGCCATATAGGTGTTAAATACAAGAGATTAAATACACTTTCTGTGTTCATTAAATTCTTCTTTACAGTTTAAAGAAAAAGAACTCATTTTGTTCTAACAAGTCTCCTTTTTAATTCCCTAAGAATCATGGGAAATATTCTTTAGTCTTGGAACGTTTATGTATTAACACTTCATTTAGGATAATGGTGGGTGAATCTTCTCCCCAAATGAATTTTTACTTTTTTTTCCCCTTTTCTTTTTCCTTGTTTGGAAGTCCCGATAAGCTTTTGATCCTAGAAAAGAAGTGGATACTTGACCCAGTTGCTAATGAGGGGTTGAATAATCTCTAGTATCCTATAGCTCAAAATAGCAGGATGGCAGTGTAAAAAGTCCATCATAAAAGGCAATAAGTAAAAAAAATTTATAGGACTTTGTAAGAAAGTCAGAAGCTGGTCTCCTGCAAGCACACGAAGCCATCAAAGTCAAAGTGGGTGATGGGGAGGCGCCTGGACAGTGTGGTCAAGAGACTGAAAGAAAATCCAGAATCTACAAGGAGGGAAGTCTTAGCAAGATCAATCTTCCTCGTCAGAGCAGGTCTGCAGCAGCCACGTGGGGACATGCAGAGTCTGCAGAGAGCAGGGCTTTGTGAGAGAAACCAATGTATCCCAAATTGTGAGCTTCACCAGAATGGAAATCTGTTTAGCCTGACAAAAGAGAATTTCCTGTTACAGGTATATGATTAAGGCTCGAAATAGAAAATGTGGATCTTTTCAGGCTTTGAAGAAGATGCTGCGAAGAGTCAGCATCTTCCGGAGAACCATAAAAATAAAACTGAGTTGTTTCCATACACAGAAATCTTTGCAGAAAATGTATAATGTCTTTTGAATACAGACTTTTTACCTTAGGTTTTCCCCTTGATGTTGCAAAAAACTTCATTTGGGAATACAAAGCTTGAAATAAAGGTTTTATTATATAGTGCTCTGAAGCAGTTCAAATTGATATTCTGTCTAGAATCTTACTATTCTAACAAATAAAAAAGTAGTTGAAGAGATAGGCACTAGTATTTACAAAACTTATACAAGATAGAAATAAGATAATTTATTTCATAGCAAAAATAAGTCATTGGTATTATTTGTAATCTATGACACATAATATTCACACAACATGGAATCTCTATAGTTAAAAGTCTATATGTTTGCTGGGTGTTTTTTTTTCCATATAAATAAATGGTATGAGGCTATGAAAATTATTATTGTTATTATTACCTGTGAGCTGTTGTTTGACTAAAGTTTGTGATGTAATACTTTTATGAACTAGAATATGAGTGAAGTCACTGGGTACATAATAGACAGTCATCATCAACCCCTTAATTTTTCCTTCTACTATTCACAACGTTTCCAAATACGTGTTTCTGGATAAAACCCCCTAGAGGTCTCCTGCAAATTCTTTTTCAATACAACCAGATCATTGCAGATAATTGTATTACACAGTGTATCGATCCAAAATCGTTGTGCACCGGAAACATCTGAAAAAACATGATTATAGCTTTCTGTTTATTGTTCGTACATCATATAAGCAGGCTTTTGTGTGAATCACCTGTAAAAAAGGCAAGGTGGAAACATCAGAGAAATTACCTCTTTACAAGAATCTATTGATCACTTTAAATCAAAGAAGTATGTTTGACATAAGATTACCTGCCAGTTTGAACATTAGGTACACTATGTTATAGCCTGGGGCAGTTGTAAGTCTGACAAAGGGATTGTAAATAAAGCATGCAGCTGTGAGTGCCTCTGGCTTGGGATCAACTCCAGCTCAAGTCCAAGGCATAGGTAAACTTAAAATAATTTACCCCTTTTTAACCAGCATATAATGAATTAGAATAGACTCTTAGGAGAACTATGCGGCATAAATCTCAGTCATTTTGAAATGGCAAACCTCATAGAAAATTCACAACATACATAGTTGATAAAGGTCTTTTGTGCGCATATGCCACAAGTTGACTCTAGTGGTCTAGGAGTCAATCTATTGGTACAACTAGGTTCTTCAAACAAGAAACTTCCTGAAACAATGTTATATCTACAATATTTTGTACATAGCTTGATTGCTCAAAGTCATGGCCACTAACCTCTCAATTTCAATATCAGAAAATTTTCCTTAAACTTATCTAAAAAGTTTTGGTGCAGTTTTTTTTTTTTTGATAAGAAGTATGTATCTTGTGAAAGGTAAAAAAGCGTATAAAATGAAATATCATACTTTATTTATGGAACTTCATGTACAATGTTAAAAATCTATCACTATAAAAATATTGATTATTTTCACTTGGTAACTTGTTTATAGTTTTTTATTGGCCAAGATCAAGGAAAGCTAAAGTGCATAGACATATTTTTAAAGCTTGAAGGATTTTTTAAAAATTTGAAATCGAGCTTGTAAGTTCTTATTGGATTTTTTTCCCCATGCTTTAACATATGTTGAAATTATTAAGCATTTAGCTCATTTGTTCAGAGATTTCAATGTATTTGAAATTTAATAAAGATGAGCTCTGGGTGATGCATTCTTCCTTGTTAAATATTTAGCTGTTTGTGTTAGCTCTGTGGTTTCCTGAGGCACAAATTTAAACTGTTAATATAGAGCAGGTTTAAGCTATAAAAATGGTAGATGCCATAATTTCTTCTGTTGGCAAACTGGTCATTTTGAATATTTGCAAGAAAACAAAGCAAACATGTGTGTATATATTTATTAAAATATAAGCACACAGTTGTTTATATATAATCTAGAATCTTAAAAAAAATCTATAAATGAGAAACCAAGAATCAGATATTGTTAGATCTAATTTATAAAGGAGACATCATTCAACTTCAAAGATGAGTGATAAATGCAGAATATTTATATGAGTTTCTTCTTTATGAGGTTGACTGTAAAAGATACCTCTGATGTAAGACTGTAATACCGTGGTTTCCAACTTTATTGAAGCTTAAAATAAACACCATTTTTGGACATAAAATGAGAATCATTAAAAGGGAAGATGCTCTTTTTATAAAAATCTGATCTTCTCCATTTCTATTTCTATTTTTATTGATTTGGAGATACTAAAAAGCATTTCTTTTTTCTTCTTCAGTTGGACTGCAAGACTGAAATTCCTAATTTTCAGAAAATATCATGATCTTTAATGCAATTGATTATAAATCCAGTTATATTTAAGAATACTTCTAAAAAGATACTTTTAAAATAATGCAAATAGACAAATCTAAACATGTGATTAAAAATAAAATTTAAAACCTGATAACATTTGCAACTGATGATATGCATTTAAGCCAGTTGAAAAGAAAAAAAACAGATAAATATTTTTATAAAGGGGGAATAGTCGAATAAAATATACAGATATATATCTCTAAGAATACAGTCAACAAAGAACAAAGGAAAAATGTCTTTGTCTTAAATCACTTATTTTTTGAGAGCTTGAAGCATACCGCCTGTCTGCTTTGGTCTAATGAAAGAGTGCCATCTATTGGATGACCTTGAAAAAGTGTTTAAATTTCATAAATATTATACATGAAAATAAATCAGTGGAGAGTCATCATTTTGGCATAATTTATAATGTGTCAGTCTTTGTCTATGTGAATATATATACATATACCCAAGGCCTATGCTAAAGAAAGAACAAGAACTATACATTAATGCTATTTTATAATACACTTACATTGTAGCAAAAGTCTTACAAATTATCTTGTGGAACTGTTGTCTGATGAAGACATTTAAGTTTTTCATTCAAATGTTTTATAAATTCGAGATTACTGACAAGCAGCTTGTATTTCTTCATACATACCTTTGTTTACTTGTGCTTTAAATAAAGGAATCTGAAAATGTGAATACACAAATTTGTATTTGGACAAGAAGGATCTGTTTAAATCTTTCTCAAATTTGCATTGCATAGAATTTAAACCAAAAACAAAAGGAAAAAACAAAAAACAGATTAGCTTGGTTTTTTAAAAGGCAATGTTCTTGTTTTATCTTTCAGCCCAAGAACTTGCCAGTCAAGATGAAAAACTTCTTCTAATGGAATCCAGCTTTAAGGCTACTCAAGAGCAGCTAACTGAGCAAATAGCAGAAACAGTTCGCCAAGAACAGAACAGTAGAAAACCCCAGGCAGAGCCGAAGACAGTGACAGAAGGGATTATTGCTTCTGAAGAAGAAAAAAATGATTACAAGTGAGTTGTTTTTCAGTCTTTCAGAAAGTTTTACTTTACAAACTGAAATCAAGTCAGTCCTTTTGACTTTAGTTGCTAAATGTTTAATTCTCTCTGTGTTGCAAAAGGTTATGTGTAAATATTCTAGCTTGTTCAATATATTGTTCTTTCCAAAACAGATAAACTTTCAGTCTGCAACATTTCTTAACTGAAATGGCACATGTTGAAAACGGTAACTGTCTTATTCCAGATTCTGAATAATGATGTGGCAGTCAACTTTCTTGTTAACTATCAAGAAATGTTGAAGGTAGGATTCAAGGGAAAGAGTACACTGTGTTTCTGTAGCACCTATCTGCCAATGGCATTCTCATCTTTCTCCTTTCAGAGTCCAAAGGTTACATATGGCTCTTGTTGCTTTTCTTTTTTGTTAAAGTAGCAGCTCTAAGCAAGACACTATTAAATTGGGAGACACTCAGAGTGGAAAATTTTTGATCAGACCATTGAGGCATGTAAGAAACTATGAAGAAAAGTAATAAAGACTTATGTTGTTCTGAAACATTCATGAAAACTGTCCTTAGTGAAGCATCTAGTATTTAATTTCTGTTTTTATTATCTAAATCTTTATTCAATTACTTTATATCTCTGCAATGTTTTCAGATTTTATCATTGTCAATTCAAATAAATATTAGTTTCTTTTTTATTTTGGTGTTCTGATAATTAAGTATTCTATCATCTTTGTGTTTTTTTTTCTGTATTCATTCTCTTAGTCTGTTTTCAAAAAACATATTGAAAGTAGCATAGCCCAGATGAATCTCTCTCAGTCTCTCTCTTTCTGTTTGTAAAGAATTAAGCTTTACTTGCAGAACTTGCTTGAATTGAGTAATTGCAGTTAGATAAAGCATCCATACCTGAAGTTTTTTCCCTTGTCACTCATACCTTTGAACAAAGTCCTGCAGCCAGAAGTAAATCTGGCCTGCTTTATTTGATCTTAACTGCTCTTTGCAAGTCAAATTCTAAACTTATACTCCTTAATGCATATCTTGATATACCTATCAAAAGGATTTCAAAATAATATATACAGTACACATTTCTTTCTTGATTTGTAGTTTATAGTGCACATAAAATATAAAAACACATTTTTTGAAATTTATTCATGAGCAATTTATGTTTTAATTCAATGATTTAATATTACAAGACATTAAAACAATTATGAAATCTAGGATAACATTTTGTGTGCTTCTAAATAAAATCAAACCCTATAATAAACCCTGTTTGCCATTCATGTACCTTTAGTCAGATGCCAGGACACACACAACAACAAAAAAAGACACATTTAACAAATATTAAAAGGTAGAAATTGGTACCAAGGATTAAAAGCATATTGGGCAAAGTTTCTTTGGGAATGCATATAGTAATGTACTATTGTTATAAGTATTATGGTGTCTTAAAAGAGCAATATTATAATAGGGGAATAATATGCCTAAGATATGTTTATAAAATAAGAACTATATATAAATGGTGCGAACTCATATAAAACTAATGATGGTATTTGATGTTAGCATATTGCTGTTAAAATAATGCCAACATTTTTTCTACAGTTAAATAGTATTATAAAGGCACATTATTCAGTATGCCCACAAAAATATAATTTTTGATCTAAAAACTGACATGCAGTGATCTGCTTTCAATCTTGAATTTTATAAGTAAATAAACTAGACAGTGATTCATCTAGTTAAATTATAATGAAAAATGAAACTTAAGTTATATATGTTTGATCTATATTTATCTACTTTATTTTGTAATATAGCTTCATCATGAAATTAAGTATGATATTCTCTCTTAATGTGAAACTGCTGGCAAAGTATACAGATATTATCTAAGAGAGTATTTAAAATTGTAACTTCATAATTTTAAATCTAAATATTTGAAATGGTTTTTAGCAATTAAATATCTTAAAAATCATAAAATTAGAAATATTATTAAGGTAAGAAAATGTTATTAAAGTTTATAGGGATTGATAAATGATCATAACTAAAACAGTGATGATTTCTTAGGAGGAGCACATTTATTTTTCTTTTCAAATATAGCCTCAACATAGATTGTCACAGGATATGAGTACATGTTAGATATATGTGTCTATATGTTTTCCATGATACATGGGACAATACACTATTGTTTAAATGTCAAATAAAAATCAAAACCTTTTTGGCTTAGCAAACAAAATATTCTGTTTGTTAGTTTTGATTTTTTTCCCACTCAATCGACAGGTGGCATGAATTGATCAAATTTACCAATTGATTTGGTTTGGGGCAGTGCCAGACACCATAGGGTTCGACAGTCAGAAGAAAGAAAGACCATGTTAGGTGTCATAAGGCATGAAAGTATTATAGTTAGTTCCCTTAATCTGTCATCCCTTTTTCTGGAAAACTCTGAATTTTGACTAGCAGATACAGGAACAAAATGTATGGAGGGTAAATTTAAGGTCTTGAGTAGCTTCTAGAGTTTATAATCAATATAGAATCTTTCTGCAGAGAGCAGATAATCTCACTTAGAACAAAACATTTTGGGATTTTTATTTAGGAAAACAGCAACTCATTTTTGAAATTATAATTTTTTTTTATTTTAGAAAAAATTGAATACCTCAAACATGATTTTTTAAAATGTGTTGGGATAAGTCATAAAAACAATAACTAGAATGTGTATTTTAAGGGATCTGCTACAATTTGAAATATTTGTCAGTCAGGGTCCTATATGTATCTCTCTAACAGTGATACTGTATTCAAGTGACTGTTTGATAAGTTATCCCAAAGGTATGTCTTTCATTCATTTATTTTGGGAAACATTCAGAGTTAACCAGGTTGCTATATCACCTATATCTATTATTAGAGTAAGTCATTTCTTAACTAAATGTCAAACAGTTAAAAAAGAAACGTGCACAACATTTGGCAATCAAAATGAAGATGTTTTTAACATTAAAAGGTAACCCGTAAGTTATTTTCCATAGAGCTGAAGTTTTAAATAACACATAGGATTTAGATTTTATTTTTCCCCTTCTCTTTTTGAAATAAATGTAAAGAACATACACCATATACTCAGTATAAGACTGTTACACTTGAAAGATTTGTTCTGAATGTCCAGTGGGAACCTGGAAATCGTAATAATTTGTAGTATCGATTGAGTGAAGCTATGCAGCTGGGGCCTCCAGTGAATAGACAGGAATAGACATTTTATTGATTAACTTTTACAGTCATATTTTCAAGACTCACTGCAACATAATTTTCACTTCCCAGCTTTGTGTTGCTGCATCATGAAACTTGGATTCTTCTCTCTTAAAATTTACCCACTTGAGGAAAAAAGTATGAAAGTATGGACATGTCTTGCCAGGGCTGTGATCTACAGAGATGCAAAACTTTCTAGAAAAATGATTTATCTCAAGCGCTATTCCACTACAAACAGTAGAAAGGAAGTAACTGGTTGTAACAGTTTTTAGAAATACCATGATGGCAACTATTTAGAATTAAAATTCTTATTTTCCTCATTCTTTTCGTATTCGAGAATCTTAATTTTTCTGTCCAGCTCCATACATGTAACTATTAAAATGAAATATCTTGTGATGGCTTCGCTTTCATTCACATGCACTTTACGTTTCATTTAATGTAAGCCTCAGGAAAAAAAATTATTGTAATAATAGGCTAGAATTTAGTCTAAAATGAAAGCTGTTACATACTAAATCATTTTGGCCAATAATTCCAAAGTATGAATATATGACTATAGACCTATTGGACATATGCGCTATTTCTTTAGTTCTATGAGAGTTTTTAAAATTATTTGAGCAGAAAAAGATTGCATTTGCACAGGTGAAAATATTGCACATCTTCTGTATATAGTCATATGTTTATTTACCTCAGTACCTTTTCTGCTTGCATATTTGGCCTCTGAAATTGCAGATTTTATACTCTCATTTACATACATGGAAATATTTCACTGCAATTTTATGTAAGAGTTGATGACAGAGATATTTAGACATTAGATTGGATTCTAAAATGAGATTTAAAAAGATGACATCAATTTATTTTTTTAACTCATATCTGCATTTCTTTTGTTTATGACTGAAAAATCTAATGTAAGTATAAATTGATCCAAAGACAAAATTCAGGAGCTTCATGTGACCACCTAGAGTTGTGAAATGTAACTAAATTAGACCAAAAATTTAGCACAAGCTAAAATAGTTATGCAAGATAATTCATATTCCTTAATGTTTGTGGCTCATATAGTTAATTTTAGGAATTTTATCTATATTAAAATTCATGAATAATTAATATGGGGTTTTGGTTATGAAATTCATAATTTGAGTTGAGGCATTTTAAGGTTGTAATTTACTTCTATTTCAATCCAAAGAAATGAGTAAAATATCCTATCTTAATAGTGAGAGTGTGAAACAAAATTTTTTCTCAAATTGAATATTCCTTTTTTAAATATTCAGCAAGCTTATAGCTTTTTCCTATTGAATTTCAGAAATACAAGTATTGAGAATTTGCTTTGATTTTTCTTCCAGGGAGTATTAATTTATCCTGTTAAAAGTCTTACAAACACTTTTACGTGCAAAATATGTATATAGACTGTGTTGGTTGAAGTTTCACAGTTATCACAATTAATATAGCACATTAATGTGTGTCTAGGTTTTTCAGTTACTCATCTATATATACAAGGCTGTGTTTTTTCTTCTAGTAGAATAGATCTTTATTTATAATGTAAAGATATTTGAATAAACTATCCATGGTTAATTCTTTCTTACTTCACATTGAAAGAATGGACAGAATAACATATAAAGAATACAAGTTATTTTATAATATGCGTGGAGCTTGAAAGACTCTTATCTGTGTAATCAACTAGGTGTTTAAAAATTATTTACCAAAATAAGGAATGCAATTAAGACGGATCTAGTAATAAACATAAAATACGAAAAGTCTGAATTGAGATTGATTTCAGCATAATCCTGTAGAGGAATCCCCACTTATCGATCAATTTTAAAGCTCATGCATAGCACTTAGAAAGATAAAGTAAGCAAGGTCAGATAATCAAAGCATTTAAATAGTAAAAACAGCAACTGCCACTGTAGACTGCTAAAATAAATCCATAATACAAATTGCTTTAGCAAAAAGTGGATGAGCAGCTGATCTTCCTATTGAACTCTGATACTGTTCAGTGACCACACTGGGAAAAGGATTGGGAGAAATGCCTTAAAGATCAATATTGAGTGAGATGTAGCAGGGATTCATTTTGAACATGAAAGCATTACAGGTGTGAGAGTATAGCCATTGTCAGGAGAGATGCCATCCAGAGGAGATTGTTTAATACAGTTAAAAAATGTTATCTATGCCTGATGTTCCCAAACCACACTCACAGAAATGCTCTCTTAACTGTTTCAAGAAACTGAATGAAGTTTAAAACGGCTCTCCACTTGAAAGTAAAGTAGGTTGACTTTATACTAAAATGGTACAACTACTTACCAAAGACAGTTACTATATCTCTATAAATAGACTCTATGTAAACTTGTGTCACTAATACATATTTGAGATACCAAATAATTAGATGATAGTGGTCTCCAGTCTTGTACAAAAGTATATAAATTAATCATAGAATAAGGGAAGGAAGAAATATTTTTTGCAGTTTTGTGAAAATGTACTATTGTTGTGAGTTCCTTTTTGAAACTTGCTGCAATTTGGGCAGTTTGATTTTTCATGAGTATTTGAATTCTATTGGCTAATTATATTCTTGACTGTAGAGAATAATTGGAATTTCCAGTATATAGATCTATGACTGACAGAATTAAGTTTAACAAACTTAACTACTCTTATACAATCTGAGTTTAACTTCTACACTTAATGAGACATCTTCATGGGAAACTAAATATGCACTAGCATAAATACACACAGTGTTATTGCATTTTGGAATAAAGTGGTTCTTCTATAATGCAGTTGAATTGCTTCTTACCTTTTCTTCAGGTTCCCATAGGGATCATTCTTATGTCTTATCTGTTTTCATAGCTTCTGAATTCATCCACATGCTCATTACACAAATGGTACTATGTCTTGATACGTTAAGTACACCAATAGGGTTTTCTGTACAGATATATCTGTGGAATATCATCACAGTCTCCTAATAATCTGACTATAGTATTTAGAGCCTTGTAGTATTATTACTTCATTTGCAAAAACATTTCAAAACTGAACTTCTCAAGTAAATAATATAAAACATTGAATTATTTTAATGTCTTTTCATCTGGAATAGAGAAGAAAGAATCTAAACGATGACTGGTTACAGACAGAATTTCGGCATCAAAATGATCAGCATTTACACACGACTGAATATAAAATAATCAATAAGGACCTACTGTATAGCACAGAGAACTCTACTCAATATTCTATAATAACTTATATGGGAAAAAAATCTGAAAAAGAAAGGACATATGTATATATGTAACTGAATCACATTGTTGTACACCTGAAAGTAATAGAAAATTGTAAATTAAGTATACTCCAATATAAAGTAAAAATTAAATTAAAAAACTAAAAATAAATTCTAACATGAGTCAGAAGTATAAATAAATACTGTGATCAAATGTGGGGAAAAATAAGAAAAATGAAATATAAAAATCAGGCTGAGGCTTAAAAGTTGCATAACTTAGGCTTAGTTTTTCCTATTCCTTTCTTGCCATAATGAATGGTTATTTACAACTATTGTAGTCTCCATGTTTGCTGTATGAATTGCTGATAGCAGCAATTTTAATGGTAAAATTGTGGAACAATATTCATAGTTGTCAGAAAAAGGTCATTCTATTTGCATTCATTAGGAACCTGGAGGACTGCAGTGTGTGTTTCCTTTGGGATGTTGCAACTATTGATTTATATATAGCTGTAGGAAAAATTAATTAGGATTATATTTCACTTATTACTGCAGGCTGTGTAATAAGAAAGAAAACCATTTTTTGGTTAGAAAGTTGAACTGAAAAACCTAACTGGAATCACTGTTTCTTAAATCACAACTACTTTATCATAAAATTTTTCTTTTATAATCTGGTTAAAGTCTGAATGCATTTATGGAAATTAAATTAGCACATTGAAAAATAAGTGTTTTAGTATATATCCTATAACAATAATTATAATTCAAATTAAGCCAAAGAGACATTTTCTCCTTGTTAATTGAAACTTTCCTTTCTTTAAGCAAAATCCATGTATACTTGTCTACTGAGTTTGCAAGCACTGAGATGTTATTGACAAAAGAAGTAAATCAAAAACCAGAGACCAAGATCAGGTGAATTCTCAAGGTTAAGAAACAGATTCCAGAGTCAAAAGCTTTAGAAGTATAACAAATGAGAAAGAAGTCTTCTTAATTTTTGCATTTTCAGTCTAAACCTGCTTATAATTAAGTTCTCCTGTGAATTTAATGCATCAAATAAATATGATGTATTTATATTTGAGAATATGTTACATTGATAATATCCTGTGTGATAATATCAGATTTCAGATTATTTGAAAAATATATTTGTCCCATTTCTGTGAACACCCTACATACTGCAAGTGAAAAAAGAATTGAATTCAGTTCTCCACATTGTTTATACGTGACACATGTTCGAGATTAATCAAATTGTAGTCACTTCTAATTAACAGCAGAGAATAATTTCAAAATGGGGCAAAACCAGATGACAAAAAATAGTTTGTGTGTGTTTAAGACATACTTTATGAATGGAAACACATGCTCATTGTGATGTTTCTAACTTGAAATTTTTATTAACTCAGCTATAATCTTTCAGATGCATCGCATTTTCAAAGAAATCCACTGCCTGGCCTCTGGTGGACACTTAGGCATAGAATCAGCATTTAGGGAAAAACCAAATCAAAGAGAGGTAACTTGATGCCCCTATAAAAGCTAAAACTAAATACAGTATCAAAATCCTTTCATATTATTGGAAGTGCTGGGTTTTACAAAAAAGGGCAGAGGTCAAAAGCAAAACAGTACAAATACAGGCTTCTTCTCTCTATTGTACAGATTAGACATTGTTTAAAATTAATGACTAGGATTGAAAACACTACTTCCCTCTCCAAAACTTTTAACATAGTTTTTCTTAGCTATAGTCATAGGGATCTGCTCCTTAATTCCTTAGTGTACCTAATAGAATGTAAACTGGTAAACATTTTGTGCCTCATTTCTTCACTTCAAATATTTGGGGCCCCTTTGAGAGAAAGTATTTATCTTGAGTAACATGGAACTTTGTTTTTCCAGGGTAATAAGTAATATTTTCCACCATGACACATTTTGTATTCTGTTACAAAAATTATATGAGGTAATTATACCGAGATTCATTGCAGGTCTTTGGCTTTTGTAGTGAATCTAACATTTCCAGTTTGTTTTCAAGCGAATGCTGTGTTGGACTAATAATGAGGTAACTAAAAATTTTATAAAATCATGGAGGTCTAGGGCAAAATTTTTGAATTGCTTTCTTAACTAAAACAAAATGACCAGACCTGTATTTCTTAGGAAAATTTATTGATCAAACCATATATTGGCCCACAGTTTATTGAAAAACTAATGTTTTAAAGGCACTGTTTCTTCAGATTGTGAGGAACACAAAAAACAGCTAAGGTAGGGTTTTTTACTCTGAAGGGGTGTGCTGCAGTCCATGGATCTCAAAGAGTTGAACACAACTGACTGAATAACACACACACACACTCATAAGCTAATAAGGGGAAGGTACATGATAAAAAAAAATTCACAAACCTAGGTAATGTGTGATTTGTCCTTTAAATTGAAAAGAAAATTATCATAGTATTGAAATAATTGCCTCAGAAGGGGTAATCAATTAAAGAGGCAGTAATTGGCAACTATCCTTTCAAATTGTGTAAATATTTGATGGGATGTTTTGCTGCTGTTGTTTAGTCACTCAGTCGTGTCCAACTCTTTGTGACTCCATTGACTGTAGCCCACCAGGCTCCTCTGTCCATGAGACATCTCAACCAAGAATACTGGAATGGGTCGCCATTTCCTTCTCCAGGGGATCTTCCTGACCTGGGGGTTAAATCTGTGTCTCTTGCATTTGCAGGTGAATTCTTTCCTGCTGAACTGGGTAAGATGTTTACATGGACAAAAAGATTGAGAAGCAAAAACACAATGAGAAAGTGTATTTTTTGGCCTAGAAAATGGTAAGTGATTTTATTTTATGGAGAATAGTTGAACGTATAGAAAGGCAGACTGAAACCACATTGAAGATAGTCTCTATGCCACTTCTGCTGCTGCTGCTGCTAAGTCGCTTCAGTCGTGTCCGACTCTGTGCGACCCTATAGATGGCAGCCCACCGGGCTCCCCCTTCCCCGGGATTCTCCAGGCAAGAGCATTGGAGTGGGCTGCCATTTCCTTCTCCAATGCATGAAAGTGAAAAGGGAAAGTGAAGTCCCTCAGTCGTGTATGACTCTTTGCGACCCCATGAACTGCAACCCACCAGGCCCCTCCGTCCATTGGATTTTCCAGCCAAGAGTACTGGAGTGGGGTGCCATTGCCTTCTAGGAGTTTATAATTTGCTTAGAAGTAATGGGGAGGTTTTCAAGAGTTATAATAGTCAAGGGCATATAATCGCACTAATGTTAGAGAAGCAATGGGCTGAACCTCTCACCATTTTCTCTTAATATTTCAACTAGCTAATTCCTATTCATCCTTAAATATTGGTATCTAGGTGGCCTCCTCCCTGTAACTGCCTCTTCACTCATTCCAAACTGAATTATGTTAAATATTTCACATTGTCTATGGGACCTAATAGTAAGCATCTCACCTTATTTTACCTATTGTTATAATGGTAAGACCCATTTATCCTGATGGCTAGCTCTGTGTTCATTACTACCTTCCTGGACCATGATAGGCACTGCACTCTTTTAACTAATTTTTGGTAAACTAGTACTTAGTGAAAGGAATGAACTTAGCTATGTGCCTGGTTCAATATATCATTCCTCTCCTAGTAAAACACTCAGAATTGCTGTCCTGACTTCAGGACAATATCAAAAAGAAGACTTGATTTTTTATCTAAGGGTAGTAACAATATTAGCCCTTGGCTGAGCTTTTGTCGGACAATTTATTCAAGTTTGAGAGAAATGGATTTGGAAAATGGAAGCTTTATTGACATAGATGAGAGTTGGTAAATTGCAACAAATTGGCCCAGAAATGTATAGTAAGCAAGAGATACCTGCATTATTGCTTTAAATATTTGGTGATGCTATGGTCTATATGTGTGTGTCCCCTCACATTCTCAAGTTTAAATACTAATCCAACGAGTGGTGGTATTAATAAGTGAGGTCTTTGGGTGATTATATTATAGGGGTACAGCCTTCATGAATGGAATTAGTGTTCTTATCAAGGAGCCCTGAGAAAGCTCCCTTGCCCCTTCTAATCTGTGAAGACATAAGAAAAAGGCAGTTGTGTATGAAGCAAGAGGCAGGCTTTCACAAAGCATGAAATCTGCCAGTGACTCTGTCTCTGATTTCCTAGCCTCTAGAACTCAGAAATAAATTTCTGCGCTTTATAATCCATTGAGTTTATGGTGTTTTGTTATAATAGCCCAAAGTCACTAAGACAGGTGGGGAGAAAGAAAAGAAAAGAGAGAGAAAGTAGAGTAGCTGATTAAAAGGAGTGAGGAAGGACCAGGTCCTCATGCAACATCGACTTGAATTTGACGATAGACGAGAGATAAAGAGAACATGGACAAGGAAGATACGAGACTAAAAGTGAATCATTGATGGGGCAAGTATTCAGAACGTAGAGCAGACATTTATGAAGTGTAAAGATAGACACTCACAAGGATATCTTTTACATCTGAGAGAAGATATGGGTGAATGATGGGTACAGATGTCAGGAAAATGAGAGTAGCTTTTGAAATAAAGTCATCTGACAGAAGGAATATAGCAGGGGTTTAGAGGGCTATAAACACGACTGTCAAAAATGACTCAAATCATTGAGAACTGAGTGGAAAATGAGAAGGCAACATATACTAATGTGTAGGTGCTGAAGGTAAATTAGACTCATAAGATATTGAGGGGCAAGGATTACTGAACTAAAGTGAATTTCAAAATACCAAATTAGATTATTCAACAATTATTTCCTTAGATCCGGCTTTGCAACTAACACTGATCCTATGCTTAAACAGTGAACAAAATAACAAATCCTTGTCCTCAAAAAGGTTACATTCTAGCAGGGAGTCAGATATCAAAAAATGAAAAAAAATGTTCAATAAAATTATACAATGAGGACTGTATCTTTCTTGGGTTTTATAATTATCTTTTTTTTGTAATCTTTTTAAACTTTTATTGAAATACAGTTGTGTTAGTCTCTGGTGCACAGCAAAGTGATACAGTTATATATATATTTTATAAATAAATATGTGTATATATACACTTTTAAAGATTCTTTTACATGCAAGTTATTACATAGTATTGAGTATAATTCCCTGTGCTATACGATAGGTCCTTATGTATAATTTTCTTTGTTATCTTAAAAAAGATTTTGTTACTAGGGATGTGAAAGTGCTTGAATGGCATAGCATCCTCCAATTCTGGGAATATTTTTTCCTCAGAAATCCATCTCTTTGGATTTTATGATTTGCATTCCTTCTGAAGACTAGAAAAGAGAATATTTTAATATTTCTTTATAATGAAAGCCATGAAAAGTTTATGAAGATGATTGACATACCATTACAATACATACTCAGATCACATTTTCACTTTTATTTGGAAACATCTTGTATTTTTTTATCCTCTTTTAACTTTGATGCAACTCTAAAATCTAAATTTTTCTTCTTTTCGCCATCCTCTTTACTGTTGATCTCATGGATTCACTTACAGAGATGAATCTAAAGTGTAAGAACCTGTGGACTACAGCACAGAAGTATTAAGGATTCTCTCTCCCTTGTGCTTCTTCTGCTCCCAGTAAAGTTAATTTAATTTTCATGTTGGAATTATTCTATTTTTATCATTGTTGGCATTAAATCTCTTTACTCTCCTGGAAGCCTGAGCTGTCTTCTCTATCAGTTCAGTTCAGTTGCTCAGTCGTGTCCAACTCTTTGCGACCCCATGAATCGCAGCACGCCAGGCCTCCCTGTCCAACACCAACTCCCAGAGTTCACTCAAACTCATGTCCATCTAGTCGGTAATGCCATCCACCTATCTCATCCTCTGTCGTCCCCTTCTCCTCCTGCCCCCAATCCCTCCCAGCATCAGAGTCTTTTCCAGTGAGTCAACTCCTTGCATGCAGTGGCCAAAGTACTGGAGTTTCAGCTTTAGCATCATTCCTTCCAAAGAAATCCCAGGACTGATCTCCTCTAGAATGGACTGGTTGGATCTCCTTGCAGTCTTACTTTGCCAACAAAGGTCCATCTAGTCAAGGCTATGGCTTTTCTGGTAGTCATGTATGGATATGAGAGTTGGACTGTGAAGAAAGCTGAGTGCCAAAGAATTGATGCTTTTGAACTGTGGTGTTGGAGGACTCTTGAGAGACCTTTGGATTGCAAGGAGATCCAACCAGTCTTCTCCATAGTCCATACATAAAATACTTGATCAAAGATGGATTCAAACTAGTGGTGTCTGCTCTTTGTCTGGATTATTCTTGATTTGGATTAAGACAACAGATAAACCAAGACTAACTAGATATCTCAAGAGAGCACAGAGAATCTATTCATTAACCAATTAATTTAATATCAAATAATTTAATGTCAAAGAATGACAAATGATAAATATAGAACTTAGAAAGGGTTTAGACTTTCCTGTCAACAGCAAATGTTTCTATGACATTGTTCCTAACCTATCTAATTGAGCCGTTCTTTAAGTTGCCAATATACCTATTGCTTGTGCTTCCCATGTAGCTCAATGGTAAAGAATCTTCCTGTTAATGCAGGAGACTCTGGAGATTCAAGTTGAATCCCTGAGTCAGAAGATCCCCTGGCATAAGAAATGGCAACTTACTCTAGTATTCTTGCCTAGGCAATCCCATGAACAGAGGAACCTGGTGGATTACGGTCTATGAGATAACAAAGAGTCAGACATAACTGAAGGACTAACACCCTGGAAATGGAGTTCCATGTATACTTGGTAGACATTTAACAGAGCTAAGACTCTGATACTTTGAGAAAAATTCTGAATATTCACTCTCCAGTGAATTTTAAATTTCTTAAGGTGTAAAATGATGTTCACAAATACATTCTCAAAATATAAAATATATATTGATACATTTGTTTATTAAGTCCAAGAAAAGATTTGGAAAGATGAAATTAAAGCTCTTTTTTTTTTCTCCAATCAAAATAAATGACAAACAACACAACAAAAAGAACGAAGTGCAAAGACTGCAAGAAGTGTCTAGCTATGAAAATCACTACATTTGTGCATCTGACTTCAATAAACTAATACTTGGCCTAAAATCCAGTATGTCTGATGCTGCAGTTTTACTTAAGACAAGACACCTGGGTCAAACTTGAAATATTGAAATGGGAAGGGAAAAATAAGGGAGATTCACCCTGTCCCACTATGCTGAAAAAACCTGACACATTTGAGGTTGCAATGGAACCACAAACTGTTTGCGGAAAAGACTGTAACTCCACTGACAAAATGGACCAAAGGTGAATTCAAGGGCACCACCCCCCACAAAAATGTTGTCAAATCATCAACTGCTGGTATTTTTGAGAAAACAAGTAGGCAGGGCTTTATTTTATTTATTTTTTTTGAAGTCCAGATAGTGCTGTGCTGTCATTATGACTTAACAAGGCTGAGTTTGTTTGCTTGTGTAAAAGACTTTTCAGGAAAATTTGCTCTTATTTTCAAGTTACGCACTTGAATAAATATACATTGCTTTGCCTAGATTTATTTTCCTCCTAACAAATTAGTCAGGCTTTCTGGTTTAATGTCTTATTGTAAACAACATTTTTTTTCTTTTAAACAAACAGGAATTTGTGAAACCTTGCCCCTGCCTTCATAGGAATGGATTGATTATTAGGACCCCTCCCCTGCTCTCTCCTCTTCAAGATGCTTTGTGCTCAGTGAGCACAGAAGCTAGCTTCTGTAACAAGTGAAGAAACTTTAGGAGAGTACTATTCTCTATGGAATAGCTTTCATTTTTTTCCCCCTGATGAATCTGGAAGTCTCACTCTAATACAAATTATTTATTTATTTATGGCTGATCTGGGTCTTATTGAAGCATATGAGCTTTTCCTAGTTGAGGTGAGCAGGGGTTACTCTTCCTTGTCATGTACAGGCTTCTCAATGTGGTGACTTCTCTTGTTCTGGAGCAGGGTTCTAGACTGAGGGCTCAGTAGTTGTGGCACACACATTTAGTTACTCCCCATCATGTGGGATCTTCCCAGATAAGGGATCAAATCTGCTTTGGCACTGCCTCTTGAGAAATCTGCATGCGGGTCAGGAAGCAACAGTTAGAACTGGACATGGAACAACAGACTGTTTCCAAATAGGAAAAGGAGTACGTCAAGGCTGTATATTGTCACCCTGCTTATTTAACTTCTATGCAGAGTACATCATGAGGAACGCTGGGCTGGAAGAAGCACAAGCTGGAATTATGATTGCTGGGAGAAATATCAGCAACCTTAGCTATGCAGATGACAGTACCCTTATGGCAGAAAGTGAAGAAGAACTAAAAAGCCTCTTGATGAAACTGAAAGAGGAGAGTGAAAAAGTTGGCTTAAAGCTCAACATTCAGAAAATGAAGATCATGGCATCCAGTCCCCTCACTTCATGGGAAATAGACGGGGAAACAGTGGAAACAGTGTCAGACTTTATTTTGGGGGGCTCCAAAGTCACTGCAGATGATGACTGCAGCCATGAAATCAAAAGACGCTTACTCCTTGGAAGAAACGTTATGACCAACCTAGATAGCAGAGACATTACTTTGCCGACTAAGGTCTGTCTAGTCAAGGCCATGGTTTTTCCAGTAGTCATGTATGGATGTGAGAGTTGGACTGTGAAGAAGGCTGAGCGCTGAAGAATTGATACTTTTNATGACTGCAGCCACGAAATCAAAAGACGCTTACTCCTTGGAAGAAACGTTATGACCAACCTAGATAGCAGAGACATTACTTTGCCGACTAAGGTCTGTCTAGTCAAGGCCATGGTTTTTCCAGTAGTCATGTATGGATGTGAGAGTTGGACTGTGAAGAAGGCTGAGCGCTGAAGAATTGATACTTTTGAACTGTGGTGTTGGAGAAGACTCTTGAGAGTCCCTTGGACTACAAGGAGATCCAACCAGTCCATTCTGAAGGAGATCGGCCCTGGGATTTCTTTGGAAGGAATGATGCTGAAGCTGAAACTCCAGTACTTTGGCCACCTGATGCGAAGAGTTGACTCATTGGAAAAGACTCTGATGCTGGGAGGGATTGGGTGCAGGAGGAGAAGGGGACAACCGAGGGTGAGATGGCTGGATGGCACCACTGACTCAGTGGGGGTGAGTCTGGGTGGACTCTGGGAGTTGGTGATGAACAGGGAGGCCTGGGGTGCTGCGATTCATGGGGTCGCAAAGAGTCGGACACGACTGAGGGACTGAACTGAACTGAACTGAACTGAACTGTAACACTGGAGAAGTCTTCTTCCCCACTTTAAAAATTTTTGTGGAAATATAGTTGATTTACAATGCTGTGTTAGTTTCAGGTGCGCAGCAAAGTGAATCAGTTATACATATACATGTAACGACTCTTTTTTAGATTCTTAGGAGTATTATGCAGAGTTGCCTATAGCTCTACTTTTAAATTCAGCTGTGTGCTTAGACAAATAAAGGTACCACAGTGCCATGTCTGTAGTTAAAGAGAAGTTATACTAGCATTTAGGAAATATATAGACACAAAAAGAAGAAAAGAACATAATTGAAAAAATAAAAGAAACATGTCAACTTGAACTTGCAGTGTATTTTAGCCACATCTATATACTGGAATTTTAATTTATATTATATCAGTAGAAAATTAATACATATATCAAGCATGGAGGTTTGCAGCATATTCCATCCCATTTTTTTTTTTAAATTATGGAGAAATAACAAAAAGAACTCGGAGAAAGCAATGGTGACCCACTCCAGTACTCTTGCCTGGAAAATCCCATGGACAGAGGAGCCTGGTAGGCTGCAGTCCATGGGGTCGCTGAGTCAGACACGACTGAGCGACTTCACTTTCACTTTTCACTTTCATGCACTGGAGAAGGAAATGGCAACTGACTCCAGTGTTCTTGCCTGGAGAATCTCAGGGATGGGGGAGCCTGGTGGGCTGCCTTCTATGGGGTTGCGCAGAGTCAGACACAACTGAAGCGACTCAGCAGCAGCAGCAGCAACAAAGAGAACTAGAGAAGGAAATGGAAACCTACTCCAGTAATCTTGTCTGAAAAATTCTTTGAACAGAAGGATCCTGGTGGGCTACAGTCTGTGGGCCTGCAAAGAATCAGACATGACTGAAAGACTGAACACACACACAAAAGTATGGACAAAGTTTGTGAGTTACTCCCTGTCTTGTGGTGGATCTGAGACCAGAACACTGATTTTCTGACAGACGTCAATAATCTTCTCATTTGGAGCTCCATTGAATGAAATCTGACCATTATAAAAATGTCTTTACCAAAGGACTCTATCGATGGCTTAGACTCGTATGGCTTAGACTGAGTCTGAGAGTTGAAGTTCAGTAGATAAGCAGTAAGAATGTGAAGTACAAAATAATTCTTAGCCTTAGGTGAATATTTCAAATATGATATTCTACACTTGAGGTTAAAGTAAATTTTTGCTTGTGCAAGAAATAAATTTCACTTAAGTAAAATGTAGTGTATTTTCTTCTTATAATTAATGAATGACCTTGAGGAATCAAAATAACCCAGTATAAAAACACTTATTAATGGTGATACATTTATCCAAAGAAATATTTGTCTTTTTCTGAAATGAAACCTCTCAGGTAAGTTGTGTCACGTAGTCGGTCTCCATTCCCTTCTCCACCTTTAAAAATGATAAGTCATTAAAATTACACAGTAATGCTCAAAGCTGAACCTGACTGGGCTAAAGAGAAATGATGCTTGACACTAGAGAAGGTTTGAGATGTCTTGCCTCAAATGTTTTTAGCTGGGTTTGACTGCAGATAAAGGAATAGAGCCCTCAACTGCTCACAGAGGAAGTTGACATAAGGTGAACAAATACATTCATTTCAATAGTAACACAGGAGTGATTCTTCAAAGATTTTCACTGGAAATAATTGTAAGCAATGTGTATGGATAATGCCACACGAAATTCAGCTTGGTTTATACAAAATATTTCACAGAAGTAAAACCAACATTGTAAAGTAATTATCCTTCAGTTAAAAATAAATTTTATAAAATTGAAAAAATATTTTAAATCTAATGTGTTGAATGAATTGTTTTTTTCAGAGTGAGACCTCTAAGACTAGAGCACCATCTCATAATGGATAATAAAGTTCAGATACACCTAAATTCGAATCCTTTTAAGCTATAACCACTTTGAACCAATTAGTTTATTTATTTATTTATTTTGGCCATGTCCCACAGCACATCTGGGATCTTAGTTTTCCAACTGAAACTGCATCCCCTGTGGTGGAAACTCAGAGTCTTAACCACTGGACCACCAGGGAAGTTCCTCAATTACTTTACTTTTAAGATAGTATTTTCAGCTTTAATTTGGAGATAACAATATTTTCCTCATAGGGATGTTACAGGAAAATAGACAATTTTATAGAGTGCATGCACTGTGCCTGACATAGTCATGATTCTCAATTACTGGTAGATATTATCAAAATAGAAATAAAGGTTCTTTTTCATAAGATACAACATGTTATACATTTTTTAACAGCAAAATTCCACCATTAACCTCTGCATGGAGCCATGATGGATACAAGATTAAACAGATTAATGTATTTAGAGGATATTGCCCTTACTTAAATGGATATAAAGTAGCCGTTGGCAACCCCTAAATAAGGGTTTTTTGGTTATTGACTAGTATCAGCTCTCAAGAAAACAAAGGCTTTTCCTCCACAACTCAGCAGCATCATATTTGCAATATTATTAACCTCATTAGAGAAAAGAAAAATCTGGTTCTCTTAGAATTGTCTAGAACTATTCTCTTTAAACTTACAGTCGCTTAAATTTAGTATTTTGTTAACTATTTTAGATATAGTTTTAACATAGCCCCTGTAAAGAAGAGATTGATTAATTTGCTGCTGACAAGAGTTCACATTCTTTTTGTTTTTCTCAGAGAATGCATCTGCTTCCTATTCAGAACATGATTCCACTTTTACAACCTAATTGCGCTACCCTACACTGCTGTACTATTTTCTGAGTCTGAGCCTACATTTTCGGCCAATCATCGCAGAGTCCAGGAAATCTAGACTTGAAAATTGAGGGTTGCACAGATACATAGTACTGGATATATATGCGTATATATACAGATGCATAACACTGGATATATACATATGGCGGCATAGTTGCTTCATATTGTGTAAGCATGTGGTTATATGTTTTAGACTTGTCCTCACAATTTCCTGAGTAGGTCAGGATTATTGTCTCCATATGATGTGTGATATTTGTCATCTAATAATAAGTGATTGAATGATTTAAGCATTCTTTGGCTTTAAACTTAATTTGCTCCTTTCACTGGATCTTGCACTAAATAGTTAGAATATTTTGTCCAGATGTATAAACAGAGATTTTGAACAATTTAGGCTTCAACTTAAGGCTCTATTAAGTTTAACCTCTAAAATATCACTATGAGTAGTAATTAAATTAACATCCATGAAACACTATAGTCAATGAAATACAAGTTAAAGCAAATTTTTCAGAGGCAGAAGCTAAATTCAGAGTAATATCCCCTTTTCTCCAGGTTAAAATCATGAGTTAAAGTTTTGTTGCAATGTCATTTCATTCTGTAAAAAATCATCACAGTGGTACCAAATTTAGCTGGTGTTGTTGTTGTTTAGTCACTAAGTCATGTCAGACTCTAATCCTCCAGGCTCTTCTGTCCGTGGGATTTCCCAGGCAAGAACACTGAAGTGGGTTGCCATTCCCTTCTCCAGGGGATCTTCCTGACCCAAGAATTGAACCCATATCTTCTGCATTGGCAGATGGATTTTTTACCACTGAGCCACTAGGGAAGCCCAATTTAACAATACTCCATCATATATTGGAATTAGGAGGTTTTGAGAGATTAAACTTTTGGAAGAATCTGTATATTTGAGCTTGGTGCACATGGTTGAAGTTTTGATCTTCTGTTTCTTCTCTTTAGACACCAAATCTTTAATTAGCAATTTGCCTGACTGCTTCTTCTGCTTAGCAGAAGAAAACCTTTCTGCAGTGTTTAGTAGGATAGACAAATCCTCCTACCCAACCAAATCATCAACCTAAAGATTACAGAAAGCAAAACTGTTCAAGCTCATCTTGTCAAGTTCTCTCTTGTGAAATTTGATCTAATTTATTATAATTCTAGATTCATTGATAATATACTAAACATGCAAGCACTAAACATTTATTAAAATAATTTCCTAACATGTTCTACCAGAATGTCACTGGAAAATTTCTTACATCAGAAATACAGTCTCAATGTGATCATTTTACAAGTGAACAGACGCATTTAGAGATATGATTTAACTCTGGTGAGGTCACTTAACTGATAAACTGCAGGTAAGAATTTTAAATCTAGGACCTCTAATGTCAAGGCCAACATTTTATTCAGTTATCCTATACTTGACTCATAACACTATAAGATTTAATAGGAATTTGGAAAAAATGTGTTTTCTTCATTGGTGTTGGTCTTCTCCCTGTTCAGTGGTTGAAAACAATGATCCAATTATTAGTAAGCTCATCTCAGGGCAGGGATCAGGTCTTCTGCCCCATCTGTATATTCTCAGCATCTAGTACAGTGTTCTGCATAAATGGACATCCAATAAGTGTTGACTAAGACAGACAGAAATCATTCCTTAAACCAAATATATGCCATACCTCAGATTGTGGTCCCTACAGAACATGTCTAAGTTTTCCAGAAAAAGAAATACTCATTCAATCTATTGCAAGGTTTCCTGTTTCTGTCTTATTTTAATGTGTTAGGTTTCTTTTTTTCTTTTTCACTATCATGCAAGGAAATTTTTTGGCAAAATATATTGGATTTTCTCTAAGAAAAAAAGCATTAGCCATAAAACTATTCCTATTATCATGATAAAATATCATATTTCTTTCTTTATATTTGGAGATTAAGACAACATTAATAAAGCTACAGTAAAACTTGTTACAGCATGATATTCAAAAGTGTTTGTTCTTTGTACTATATTATTCTATACGGTGTGGTTTTCACAAAATGGAAAATTAGAAAACTAAAATTCACAATAACTTTTACCAAGAAAACTCTTGGGCAATAATTGACAAGGTAATCTTTACTTTTACGAAGCATACTCATGATATGAATCCTTTATAATATTATTTTCAGTTCAGTTCAGTTCAGGACAGTCCCTCAGTTGTGTCCGACTCTTTGTGACCCCATGGACTGCAGCACATCAGGCTTCCCTGTCCATCACCAACTCCTGGAGCCTACTCAAACTCATGTCCATCACGTCGGTGATGTCATCCAACCTTCTCATCCTCTGTCGTCCCCTTCTCCTCCTGCCTTCTATCTTTCCCAGCATCAGCGTCTTTTCCAACGAATCAGTTCTTCACATCAGGTGGCCAAAGTATTGGAGTTTCATGTTCAACATCAATCCTTCCAGTGAATATTCAGGACTGATTTCCTTTCGGATGGACTGGTTGGATCTCCTTGTAGTCCAAGGGACTCTCAAGAGTCTTCTCCAACACCACAGTTCAAAAGCATCAATTCTTTGGCACTCAGCTTTCTTTATAGTCCAACTGCTAGGTGCAAATGAATTCCATGTTTTTGAGCAACAGTGAAAAATCTTACTGGTGGTGTGTGGAGACTGATTTTTTTCATGAAAATTCAGAGAACTCATATATATTCTTAAAAGCAGCTCAATCACAATATTTTCCTCTCATAGATGTTACTGATATAAGTACTGTTGTATCTGTTTATCTGCATATATATATATACACGCATACATATCTATGTATATGCAGTGTTGATTACATCCATCAAAGAAACTGTGATACCCTATTCAAATAAAGAACAAAACTATATACATGAGCAACAGATAGGCTCTTAAAATAGCATTCTTCATGGTTATGTAGGGTATTTTGTTTATATTATGTTTCCTTATATGAATAGTGCACTCTGTTTTTAAGAAACCAGACAGAGTAGTTACCATTCACTTAGAACCACAAATATTTCTGAATCTGTTACTTTCCTCATAGGTCTATTTTCATTCATACTATGGTTTAGGACTGTAATTTTCAAATACAAAGATTTATATTTATGTGGTATATCAAAATAAATTATTATATGTGTAATCCATTATTCATTCACTCATTTTGTTACTGAGCAAATATCTATTGATATGTGCAATGTGCCAGGTACCTTTTAAAATCCTTGAGAATTATGACAGGAAATCAAGCAGACAAAACAATTCCTTTCCTGATGGGTGTGTGTGAAAGTCACTCAGTCGTGTCCAACTCTGTGATCCCATGGACTGTAGCCCGCCTTCTGTTCAAAGAATTCTCCAGGCAGAAATATACTGGAGTGGGTTTCCATTCCATTCTCCAGGTGATCTTCCCAACCCAGCGATCAAACCCAGGTCTTCTGCATTGCAGGCAGATTCTTTACCATCTAAGCCTCCAGGGAAGCCTATATCAAATGGAAGAGACAGACACAAAAGAAAATGATCAATTTTCACTTGTGGTTTGTTTTGCAAAGGAAAAACACATTTGCAATAAAAGCATATATAAAAATAATTTAAATCTTAATCATAGAGTCTTTTTAAATTAAAAGAAAAATTAGTAATGGTTTGGTTTGCAAGCCAAGAATTGTGTAACTTTCAGTAGTGTTTTGTGCACCTTTAGAGCACACATTTCTTTTGTATGGGTTTGTTCAAGACTTTTTGTTTCACATCCTGACAAAATTTTAGATATTAAAAAATAAAGTGCATAATATCACAGCTTAGAAATTACAGAAATGACTTTTCAATCCTTCCCTTTCTTTCCATAGCAAAGGAAAGGTGAACCTTTTGATTCATATCTGTTTTTGGATAGGGTGAGCAAATTCATTAAAAAAATAAAAATAACCATGTAAATACTTAAAATGATCAATTCTACCATATATTAAATTAGAAAAACTTCAGAATTTTAAATTATTATTAATGTCATTAATTAAATGTAAACACACCCTGTGAAAGTTCTACTGGAGAATATTTCTGTGTTCCCATATTTTATATACATGGAATGCAATGGGAGCTTTGTGGTATATTTACAATTAGTATGTAAAAAAGAAAAAAAAATCTGTGAAAAAATTGTGCTGCTAATTGGACATTGAAAAGTGTTAATAAATTTTAAATATTACAGTAATTATAACTGGCCAACTGCAACATATCTGACCTTACAATGAGACTTTACATAATAGGGTTAATAGATATTTGCCAATATTTTCTTTTATAATGTTTGCCTATAAATTATAGAGTTCATGATATTTAATTCATCTGTGTCTTTTAAACATCCATCTCCTGCTTGGACTGTAATTTATGTGAGTACAAAATTCATGTCTGTTGTCCACCCAGTGCACAGCACTTGGAAGTTGGTATACATTCAATTACTATCTGGTGAATAAATAAATGAGCAGATACATGAATAAAATGAAATGTAGGCTAACAGAGAAATAATGACTATCTTATATCAGTTAATTTCAAAATCATGTACCATTTTATTACATAATTATTATACTCCAGGTTTTGAGCTTTAGCTTGAAATGATCATGTATGCCATTGAAAGTATACAAATTTAAATTTTGATCTCTTCATGGAGGATTATAAATCATTATGAAATGTCCTTTTTTATCTGTGTTTTGCCTTTTTCTAAGTTTTCTTTTCTGAAATGACTCTAAATGTTCTGTTTACTAGTGTTTGATTTCTTTTTTCCATCTTGTCACTCATTCAGTTTTTACCTTTATAATTAACATGTCTTTTATAAGCATTAAATTCCTGGATTTTATTTTATCTATTATGACAATGTTTGTCTTTTATTTGGAGCATTTAATCCATTTACCAATGATCAGTAACATTTATATCAGTCATTCTACTATTTGTTTTATGTTTTTCCCATCTATTTTACTCTAGTTCTTATCTTGCTCCTTGCCTTCATTAGTGTAACACAAGATAATATAGCATTTTTGCTTTTCCTCTACTAACATGTTCATTACCTATTCTTTATTATTACTTTAATATTTATGCTAAATATTAAAACATGCATTTGCAACTCATGGAGCTTTTGAAATATCATTTTTATTGCTTTGCCAAAAATTCTTTAACTTTGCTAACTTCCATTTTATGTTTTGCATTACTGAGAACAGAGTTCTTTGCTTGTTTGCTTTTGATTTTTGTTTTCTCATATATTTGAAACTCTAGGAGGTCGAATGATTATCATTTTGTACAGTTAATTTTTATGATGCCTCACAGACTGTAGTATTTTCCTTAGGGAATATTGTTGTTTGGCCCAAAGAATTTCTTTTGCTATTTTTTTAAAAAAGAACTACTGGTAATTTCTCTTAGCTGTGATTTGTCTGAATGCTTTATCTTGCCCTAATTTTAAACTACTTTCTCTGGATATATAATAGTATATTGGTGGTTGTTGGATTCAATACTTTAAATAGGTCTTATTTTTTTTTTTTTTTGAAACTTCCATTGTTTTTGGTGAGAGGTCAACTCTCTGTCTTATTATTTCTCATTTTTCTTTGACTTTATTTCTTATTTTGTCTTTATGTTTCATGATTTGACTATGGTAGATATGATGTTCTTTGTATTTATCTTGCTTATCTATGGGTATATACCTTCTCTCAGTATTGAAAAATCTTAGATCAACTTTTCAAATACTGATTTTGTCTCATTCTCCCTCTCTTTCTGAGACATCATCAACATGCAAGCTAGAATAATTGACTGAACCATTTATAGGTGTTATGTTCCCATGTGTACTTTTAATTTTTTCTCTTTATTTTCAGTTTGCATATTTGTATTGACCCATCTTCAAACCTAACAATCAATCCTGACTTCTGTTTTACTCTAATTGCTCTTAAACACATATATTGAGATTTCAAATTTCTTAGTCTGATTTTAAGTTTTAGAATAAAATTTTATAGATTCCTCTAATTTGGTGAAATTTTCCATTAAAATATATTTTTTTCTGCCTCATTACATCTATTTTTGAATATATGAATGATTATTTTAAAATCCTTTCCGATAACCCCAATAACTTCATCTCTTATGATATCTTTTAATCTTTGGTCATTTAGTCTCATCATTTTTGTCTTTTGTATTGAATGATAAGACTTGCAATTTTCACTTAATGGCATATATTTTACTTATTTATTTTTTTAAAAGTGTAGCTCCAAGTAATATTAACTTCCTCCAGAGAGAAGACATCTTTTCCTCTAGTAGGCAGATACATGTGGGAGCTATCAGCTTAATCAAATCCGAGATTGCCTTGATTCAAAACTGGACCATGCTCTGGGTACGGTTTTGTTTGCCTCATTTTTGAAGCATAAATCTCCAGGAAATTCAGATGAAAGCCTATTGTTTTCACCAAAGCCCCTCTACCAGTGTGACTTGAACTTTAGGGCTCCATTCTCAGCATTTTGAGAATCTTACAAAACCTGCTCTGCTTTTCAGGGGTTTTTGGCTTAGACTTTAACCTACCATTCCCCACAGGTTCAGCATTTGGGCAACTGTTTTGATGGCAAATCAAACTATTAACTTCAAACTCTTCAGGCATTGAGGTTTTTTTTTTTTTTTTTAAATTCTAAAAATGCCAAAAGCTTTGCTATTTTCTCTATCTCCACCCACAGTACTCAACTTGGGTTCTTGCTTCCTTGCCTACAGAGAAAATGACTGCTGTTTCAACTGCTAGTCAACTAACCTTTCCACAGTTCAGTCCAAAAACAGAATAAACAAACCAAAAAATGGATAAAGGAAGCAGCTTGTGAGTTTATGAGCTGATTTCTATGTCTTTGCAATTTCAAAATTTGTAACAGTAAATACTAACATGTTTCAGGATATTGCAATTCAGATCTATGTCTCTTCTAAACAGTCATTAATAAAAGATGAAAAGATGTTGATGGAAAAAATAGGTATTATTAAGCTGCATAATATAACTATTGGAAACTATTAATTAAATTTATTTCTTGGATTTTATTGTCATTGAATAGACGAGGTGACAAACTTTCAAACATTCATGAAAACGTAAGTGTAAAAAATAGAAATTGTTTTTAATAAGGAATTTATCAGGCTTATGATGGCATACCTTACTTGATTTGAACAATATTGGTTTATCGCAGTTTACATTTAGGAAGTAAGTAAAAAATCTTTTTATGTACAAATTATTGTTTACAGTTTTATTTTTAATCGTGAGAAATTTTAATGAAGAATAAAAACTCTATCAACGGAATAATTTCTTTATAGCCTTCTTTATGATTTACTTTACAGAAAAATTTTAAAAAAATATTCGTAAGCCACATTATGGACGTAATTTAGAAAAAGTGAAAGTCACTCAGTTGTGTCCAGTTATTTGAAACCTCATGGACTGTAGCCCCACCAGGCACCTCTGGGCATGGAATTCTCCAGGCAAGAATACTGGAGTGGGTTGCCATTTCTTTCTCCAGGGGATCTTCCCAACCCAAGGACTGAACTCAGGTCTTCCATGATTTAGGAAGTCATGTGCTAATGATATGATTGAAGAGTATATGAAGATTATGGAAACACAAAGTTATGCCCATATCTTTCTTTAATATAGGTGAATAGAGAATTATATGACATTGGTTTCTATTCATTTTCTTTTGTTTGTAATTGCTACATAAGTGTTAACTATACCAGCAGTGAATTTAAAGTACTTCAAGGTAAAACTAATGGCTTTTTCTTAATTTAAAAATATAGGTGCAATGATTAGTATGCCAAGATTATTTAGGAGAAAACATGGGAATTAAACTAAATATCTCATGCTTTTATTTTTTAATTAATTTATTTTTTATTGAAGGATAATTGCCTTAAAGAATTTTGTTGTTTTCTGTCAACATGAATCAGCCATAGGTATACATATATCCCCTCCTTTTTGAACCTCCCTCCCATTTCCCTCCCCATTCTACCCCTCTAGGTTTATACAGAGGCCCTATTTGAATTTCCTGAGCTATACAGCAAATTCCCATTGGTTATCTATTTTACATATGGTAAGGTAAGCCTCCATACTACTCTTTCCATGCATCTCAACCTCTTCTCCCCTCTCCACATTTCCATAATTCTGTCTCTGAGTCTGTTTCTCCATTGTTGCCCTGTAAATAAATGTTTCAGTGCCATTTTTCTAGATTCCATATATATGTGTTAGAATACAATATTTATCTTTCTCTTTCTGACTTACTTCACTCGGTATAATAGGTTCTAGGTTCATCCACATCATTAGAACTGACTCAAATGCATTCCTTTTAATGGCTGAGTAATATTTCATTGTATATGTATATCAAAACTTCTTTATCCATTCATCTGTCAATGGATATATAGGTTGCTTCCATGTATTAACTATTGTAAACAGTGCTGCAATGAACAATAGGATACATGTGTCTCTTTCAAAATTGGTTTTCTCAGGGTATACGCCTAAGAGTGGGATTGCTGGGTCATAGAGTTGACTCATTGGAAAAGACTCTGATGCTGGAAGGGACTGGGGGCAGGAGGAGAAGGAGATGACAGAGGATTGAGATGGGTGGATGGCATCGACTAGATGGACATGACTTTGAGTGAACTCCGGGAGTTGGTGATGGACAGGGAGGCCTGGCATGCTGCGATTCATGGGTCGCAAAGAGTCGGACACGACTGAGTGGCTGAACTGAACTGAACTGAACTGTTGGTGGTTTTATCCCTAGTTTTTTTTTAAGGAATCTCTATACTGTCTTCCATAGTGTCTATCAGTTTACATTCCTACCAACAATGCAAGAG
>SJYA01001930.1:49446-81592 GCA_006410615.1 Neotragus moschatus | reverse complement strand
CAATACTTTGGCCACCTGATGTGAAGAACTGACTCATTGGAAGAGAGCCTGATGCTGGGAAAGATTGAAGGCAGGAGGAGAAGGGGACAACAGAGGATAAGATGGTTGGACGGCATCACTGACTCAATGGACATGAGTTTAAGCAAGCTCTGGGAGTTGGTGATGGACAGGGAGACAGTCCATGGGGTTGCAAAGAGTCGGACACAACTGAGGGACTGAACTGAATTGACTGATCCATCATCCATCTTGTCATGCAAGACAGAATCCTAGGAGTCATCTGTGTTTTGCTCATTCAATCAGTCATCAAATGCTACTGACCCAGTTTCCTTAGTGTTGGTTACTCAGTTGTGTGTTACTCTTTAAAACTCCATGGACTGTAGCCTGCCAGGTTCCTCTGACCATGGATTCTCCAGGCAAGAATACTGGAATGGATTACCATTCCCTTCTCCAGGGGATCTTCCCAACCCGGGGACTGAACCTGGGTCTCCTGCTTGCAGGCAGACTCTTAACTGTCCGAGCTACAGGAAGCCCCTATTGATCCAATTTCCTTAGCCTACCTTCAGTCTAGCCACATCATCCCAACCCCCTATTTACCACTATAGTTCAGGCCAGTATGACCTTGTATCAGACTGTTGCCAAATCCTCCTTCCTCCTTTCCCCTGCCTTTTATCTTCAGTAAACAGAGTGATCCTTTTCAAATGCATGTATCCACTTCTGTTTAAAACCCTTCAAGAGCATTCCATCCACCCAGGCTAAAGAACAGAACTCATAACTCCCTCTTTTCTTCGATCCTGACCTCTGCCTTCTATCACACCATTTGTATTCTCAGTCCCCTCATCCTTCTCCTTTTTTTAAATAGCACTTATCACCTTTTTACTTATAGTCACAATAAGTTTATTTCTGTCTCCTTCCTCATGGAGACACCCTCCATGAGAACTTGCATCTTTTTTTTTGTGCACAGCTATTATCTGTTATGGGCTGAACTGTGTCCTCTCTAAACTCCAAACACTGAACTCTAACCCCCAGTACCACAGATCATGGCTGTTTGGAGGGAGGACTTTTAAATAAGTCATTAAGGAAAAATAAAGTCAGGTGGGTAGATCCTAATCCAGTATGACTAGTTTCCTCAAAGAAGAGGAAATTAGAATACAGACACATATAGAGGGAAGATGATGTGAAGATACAGGGAGAAGACCACCATCTAAAAGCCGAAGAGCGAGGTCTCAGAAGAAACCAACCCTGATGATGCCCTGACTTCTAGCTTCCAGCCCCTAGAACTGTGAGAAATCAGATTTCTATTGTTTAAGGCCCACCCCACCCCCCCCCCCCCCCCNGCATCAGAGTCTTTTCCAATAAGTCGGCTCTTTGCATTAGGTGGCTAAAGTATTGGTGCTTCAGCTTCAGCCTCAGTCTTTTCAATGAACATTTAGGACTGATTTCCCTTAGGATGGACTGGTTGGATCTCCTTGCAGTCCGAGGGGCTCTCAAGAGTCTTCTCCAACACCACAGTTCAAAAGCATCAATTCTTCGGCACTCTTTCTTATTAGATTTTCTAAATATTTCATCAGTATCATTTATATTCATCCTATTTCTGATTACTTACAGTTACATTTGATCTTCTTTTTTATAGTTTCACTTCAAGAGTGAAAGCTGAGATAGTAATAAATGATTTAATATTAGTATTTACTGTATTTATTGAAATAGTGATTTAATACAGAGATTTAGTATATTTTTCATTTCAGACACTCCAGTTGTCATTTCTAAAGTCTTGATTTAATTTGTAATTTTTTTTTTAACACTGTATATGTCTCTACTTAACTTTTTGATCATGTGGGACATGGTAATAACTTTTAATGTCCTTGTCTGCAAAGTCTAGTGTCAGTTCTGATTTATGTATTTATTTGTCTCATCATAAGTTTTATTCTTCTACTTTTTTGAATTCTTTGATATCAAATGTTGAGCTTACCTTTCTGAGGTTTTCTTCTCTCTTGAAACTTTAGTTCCTTAAATCTTTGCTATCTCTGCAGATCTCCAATAACTTCACACATACTTTTTATTTTTTAATCAAAGCTTTCTAATTGTTCTTATTAGATGGTTGGTACAAGAGAATCAAGCCTAACATTGCTGGTAGTGGGATTCATCAATTATTTCATTTTGATTAGAAAATAAAAATAAGTTTAGAGAAGACAGTCATTGCTAGCTGCAAACAAGTTTCTTGATAGCAAATGATTCTTAATAGGAACATAACTGATAAAAATTTCCCTTTTGACTTTTGGAATGCTGGAGCTTTCTCCTGGCTCTTGATTCCATAGAGGCTAAATAATAAATTCATGCCATAGCAAGACTTCAGTTGCAAAATTTTGACCAGAAACTTGTCAACTCTTGGATAGCAGAGACTTAGTCATCTTTAATTCTTACTACACCTAGCCCAGCATCTTGAACTTTATTTTTAAAATAAAGTAAGGTTTTCAGTTTAATATATTATTTTGAAGAACAATATTTAAAACATTTTAAAAGCATTTAGAACGTGCTGATCATTGTGTTAAATGATTTAATCATAAAATACTGTTAACTCTGCACAGCAACATTATAGTGTATGTTTGGGGGGAAAAAAAAGTGAAACTGTTAGTTACTGTCTTTGCTGTTGTGTCCAACTCTTTGTGACCTCTGCCTATAGAGTTCTCCAGGCAAGTGTATGTTTAAGATAAGGTAAATTCAAATCTTTCACCCAAAGATTGTCTTATACTCTCTTCCCTGAAGAGAACATATCTTTTTTTTTTGCTTTATTTATTTGAAATATCACAAATTACATAGTTAATTTTTTTTATATCTTTAGAGTTATATCAGAAAATCAGATGAGTGAATTTCTGAAACTTTTATTTTCATTTGCCATTGTGCAGTGAATGTATTTCATTTTTAATTAATTAATTTTTAAAATTGAAGGATAATTGCTTTACAGAATTTTGTTGCTTTCTGTCAGACATCAATAGCAATCAGCCATCAGTGTATATTTTGGAGTTAAAGGTTGATTTCAGCTTCACCAGTGGTCCTGGCTATACTATTTTGCTTCCTATTCTCTTCCCAGTAGCAGCAAATAGTGGCTTGGATCCTGTTATTATTCACTGATCCCTTACATCAGCTGAATAGTTCCTTGGCTTAGAGTGTGCACCTCCTCTCTTCCACCATCCTCTACGCCAAGTTCCTTCTCTGTGTTCTGTCTCCTGGCTCTGACAACCCAGCTGTCAAATCTCACTGCCCACTACTTACCTCCACAAGGAGTTCTGTTATGACTTGACATAAAGCTTTGTCTGCCATGGCTTCCTCAAAAAATTACACTAATTTCTTCCCCAAAGGAGCAAATCTAGCCCTAAATTCTGTCACCACCACTCTCCCTGATGTGAAGATAAGGCTAGAATTTTAGAGCTCCTTAAGTGCAGACCAAACACTGCAACTCAGAAGAGACAAGAGGTCTACTAGGTTAGGTCACTCATTCAGACAGAATTGGAGCTCATATCTCTTGGCTATACTTGATTATAAAATAATAAATCATAAAATAGACTGTGCACACCAGAAAAGATAGTCTGTCTATCTATGCAATTCCACTGCATTATCTACAAAGACTTTCTAAAAAGAAGAGGCCCAAGTAGACATATAAAGATGTACAACATTCCCACAATTCAAAGATGAATGTTTTTCAGTATTTTAATATTTTTGAACCTTACTATTGTTAATATATGTCAAATTGCAGCATTTTTTGCTTATTTGTTTTTCTTGAACAAATTTTCTAGATAACCCTATGTCTTAGAATACAGGACACTAGTGTTTATCAATTTGTCTCCAGATATTTATCTCAGTGTTTATTTCATAGACTTCAGAGTCACCCAATTTTGCTCTTAGTATGTGATTAAACCACTTTATATTGACAGGCTTTGGTCACAGCAAAGCACAAACGAGTTTAGGAAAATTTAGAAAAATTATTTTTCCCTTCCGACTATAAATATCTTTAAGAATATATTTATAGTAGTACTATATAATATTATATTTGTTAATATTTTTCTACTTTAGTCATAATAACCACATTATGATTAAAACAAGTAATATGTCTGATTGAAATCATTCAAAGAATTTTTATGGATTTATATTTTCTTGGGAAAAGTGCTTATGATCTTTTCATCCATTTAGACTATTGAAAGAAAGATGAAACAGGTTTAAAATGGGTATAAATTATTCATAGTATTTTTATTCAATTTTCCTTTAAAGAAAAGAAATCAAATGTATTTTTCTTCAGCCTTTAAAATGGAGATTTGGACTCTTATGCTTACCAGATCAGTAACATGATGTCACCAGAATTTGACTTATATCACCTTGGTTTTCATACAGAGCCCCTTGCCTCAGACCTTTGCCACTTTCACAGAAAGAATTCTTACACAAACTATGAAAATCATACCTAGTCTTAATTTTGCAACTGTATAAACCCAACCTGCAGTGGTAGGCACTAAATTATGGGTTCTTAAGTTTGGTTTCATGTGATTTTATTTACTTTGTTTTCAGTATCTGGTATGAAATTGGCAATAGAGCATGAATTATTATGCACTTATGGTGTCTCTTCTGTGTGCTAGGATTCGGATGGTATTAGAAGAAGTTTAGCCTGGTGAATTGAAAGTTAAAAAGTATATCTCTAGGTAAATTGTTCAAGAGTTACACTTTGTATTCCTCTAACAGCAAAAATAGAAATTTCACATGCTGAAATACTGTCATACAACAAGGACTGTAAATTTATAATTTCTCCATCAAGAGAGCCAGAAAGTCAACATATGTAAACACTATAGTTTGAACATCTATTTCAAAATTATCATGAAAGATGTGTTAGTAAAAGCACTATATGTTTGTATAACCTGTCTTCAAATTCAAGATTGCCAGAATTTAGGAAGTTTTAAAATTAAAGTTGTAGCGTTTTCCACATTGCTAATTTTAAAACATCAGGTATGTCAAATCAAAACAACATTGTTGCATATGCTGATATAATGTTACATACTGACTCACACAACTTTAATTATTTTTTTCATGGCTTTTTGTGTGTGTAATATCCTGTACAATGATTACTCTTTCCAATTTTCTCATGCTAGGTCATGGGAACAAAATTTGTTTTGTTGCATAGAAAACTTCATTCATGTGACTTTTAACTAAGACTATTTGGTGCAATGTGACTTCCTTGGTAGCTCAGCTGGTAAAGAATCCATCTGCAATGCAGGAGACCCTGGTTCGTATATATATTTAGAGTTAAATTTTATTTATTCATTTATCTTTAAAAATTATTAAAGTATAGTTGATTTACAATGTTGCATTTCAGGTGTACAGCAAAATGATTCAGTTATACATGTCTTTACATTTTTTTCAGGTTCTTTTCCCGTATAGTTATTACAGAAGATTGAGTAGAGCTCCTTGTGCTATACAGAAGGTCCTTGCTAATTATCTATCTTATATATAAAAGGTTGTTTATGTTAATCCCAAGCTCCTTATTTATTCCTCCCCCACCCTTACTTCCCCTTTGCTAATCATAAATTTTTTTCAAATCTGTGAGTCTGTTTATTTTTTTGTAAATAAACAGCCCCAGTTTGATTTCTGGGTCTGGAATAACCCCTGGAGAAGAGATAGGCTACCCACTCCAGTATTCAGGGGCTTCCCTGGTGGCTCAGATGTAAAGAATCTGCCTGCAATGTGGGAGATTGGGGTTTGATGTCTGGGTTGAGAAGATCTCCTGGAAGAGGGCATGACCACCCAATCCAGTATTCTTACCTGAAGAATCCCCATGGACGGAGGAGCCTGGTGGGGCTACAGTCCACGGGCTCACAGAGTCAGACACGACTGAGTGACTAAGCATAGCGCAGCCATTAGGTGCAATCCCAAACACCAACAGTGGGGGAAAACAAAAACAAAAACTTCTATATGAGAGGGTTCTTATTTTTACATAATACTACTAATAGTGATAATATAGTCCAGATGTTAAAAATACAGTTCCAAGGCCTTTAAATTGTAGACTGTGATAAGAATATAAGTTAGTGTCCATAATATTGTCTAATAAAATGCCTAATAGAGATTCAACATATATTATTCAATAAATGTGTTTTAGCAAAATCAATTTGTTTGCTTAACCCATAGGTATAGATTTTGTGATCATGTCTCCAACGTGCTAAGTTATTTACTTAAAACCTATTGAATACTGTTATATTCATTATGAAACATATACAAAAAGAAGATTGGAAAAAATGAAGTAAAATTAAATGTCAATAGAACTAGGTTTCTCTTCAAGCTTAGCTCTGGAGACCACTATACTAGATTACTGAAACTGGCTAATTCTATCTATAGAAGTGTTACTCTGGCTTCCCTGATGGCTCAGACAGTAAAGAATCTGCCTGCAATGTGGATACCTGCTTCGATCCCTGGAGCAGGAAGATCTCTGGAAAAGGGAATGGTAATCCACTCCGGTATTATTGCCTGGAGAATTCCATGGACTGAGGAGCCTGGCAAGGCTACTGTCCATGAGGTCGCAAAGAGTCGGACAATACTGAGCAACTCACACACACATACACACACTTAATCTACTGAGAGACTTTTTAAAAAGTGTAAATAAATGCAACCCCCTCTTTACTCTTCAAGAGCTACTCATTCTAGTCTAATCTTTCATTCATACTTATTTTAATTCTATATTTCTGAGCATCTTATGACTCCTCCTATTTTCTTGAAACTTACAATATATGACTTTCTAGCAACTGACAAGGCTTCTCTAAATATTGGCACAATTATCCTACAAAAGGACTCTTATAATTAAGAAGTTATATAATTTTAGGTCCAAACCAAGTTAATAATGATTAAATTCACTAAGATAACAAACATAAACAGCACTGTCCTGTGAAATTACTGGCCTATATTTATCTGGCCAATAATGGTCATTATGAAGCATAAGTAAAATAACTATTCTTCTGCTGTATCTCACCATTGTGTGAAATTTCTAACTAATTAGCCTACAATTGTCTTTTAACTCCCTCTGAGTTTGTCAGTAAAAAAGCTTGGCGTTTGACACTTTATGACTATTTTGTTCCTTCTGAACTTTTAAAATCTTTCATATAATAACTGTTTTTAAAAATTGAATAAAATAGGCTGTTATGGACTTTTTTCCTCTTCTTTCAGACAGTGGTGAGACAAAATGTATATAGAGAGGAAAATAGACAAAAAGTGAGTGCGTGTGTGTAACATAGAGGGAGAAGCATAGACCCAGTATATTCTTTGTTGAATATATTGTGATAAACTTGCTGTAGGGGCCAGTTTGGGCTTCCGAGGTGGCTCAGTGGTAGAGAATCTCCATTTTGTCTATGGACATACCACCCTGAACGCGCCCGATCTCTTCTGATCTTGGAAGCTAAGCAAGGTCGGGCCTGGTTAGTACTTGGATGGGAGAATCTCCATTTTAAAGGCCAATGCAGGAAACATAGGAGACATAGTTTTGATCCCTGGGTTGAGGAGATTCCCTGGAGAAGGGAGTGGCAACCCACTCCAGTATTCTTGCCTGGAACATCTCATGGTCAGAGAAGCCTGGTGGACTAGTTTATGGGATCACAAACAGTTGGACAAGACTGAGCAACAGAGCACGAGTAGGAGGGACCAGTTTAGTGAATACTTGAAGTAAAAGCAATTTTCAATTTTGGAGAAAGTAGAAACATTTTTCTCTATGTTCATTTAATGACCACTTTAGAAAGAAAAGAACTACTTTGTTTTCTCATTTTTATTCATGCTTGAGTCATAACAACACTACATATAATTTTATTAGACCAAGTTAATGATATCTGACATGTTTTAGTGCAGAATCCTTGTCCTTTGTCATGCTAACTGCATAACTGTTATGGGTGAGAGGTACATGGAGTCAGAAGACACGATTTGGCTGGATTGAACCAGCCAAACTGAAATTAATAGGTTTTGATCTATCAGATTTTAGAATATATTTTCATTTAATTAATTTAAGTTTAAATTGAGTTCATTTCTCAGAAAAATTCTTAGAAGCACAGTTAATTAGCTATGGTCCAAATTTGCCATCTGATTTTAATTTGATGAGGGATTTCTACTGGGCTCTTAATTGCTATATTTGCCTTTTTAAAATCAAAAAACCAAAGTCTAAAAAAAGCTGCTAGCCAATTGTATTAATGTATTATAGAAAAAACATATATTAACAAGAAACATTATTGGAACTGTGTGCATTATTTTGAAAAATGAAAATTAATATGTGTGATAACATAACTGTAATTATGTTTTTCAGATATCACTGGAAGTTCAGTATGAAAAACTCAGTTTATTGAAAAAATAATGTATTCTACTCAATAAAAATATTACAAAACAGTAAACATAATGCTTTTTAAGGTTGGTAAATTTAAAGAACTTTTTTTCACTTTACTTAAAAAAAATCAACTACTATCAAAAGTATTTTGCCTATGTAAATGTTCCTTCTGAAAGACACATGACAGAAAGTCATTTTGAGCAGTCCATTTTCATCCTCACTGTTTATTAAGTATTACTTTACAAAATAAAGTAGTATATCTGTTTCAATATATTGCCTTAATGATCATTTTCAGAATTTTTTTATAGAAAGCAATATAATCTTACATATTTACACTGAGTCAGAAATTCTGCTTATAGTTCTATGGGGAAATTTTGAAAAAAAAATAAAACAATGTTTTTATTGAAAAATTTGAGGTGAACTATGGTGAAGCTGTTTATTACAAGCAATATCTCAAGAAAATAAATCTTAAAATTAGATAGTGACTATGTCTATACAGGCTTCCCTGGTAGCTCAGCTGGTAAAGAATCCACCTGCAATGCAGGAGACCCCAGTTCATATATATATTTAGAGTTAAACTTTATTTATCTTTAAAAATTTATTAAAGTATAGTTGATTTACAATGTTGTGTTAGTTTCAAGTGTCCAGCAAAATGATTCAGTTCTACTTGTCTTTTCATTTTTTTCAGGTTCTTTTCCCATATAGTTATTACAGAAGATTGAGTAGAATTCCCTGTGCTATACAGAAGGTCCTTGCTAATTATCTATCTTATATATGAAAGTTTGTTTATGTTAATCCCAAGCTCCTTATTTATCCCTCTCCACTCTTAACTTCCCCTTTGCTAATCATAATTTTTTTTCAAATCTGTGAGTCTGTTTATTTTTTGTAAATAAGTTCATTGATATTACTTTTTAAAACTGGATTACAGTATGAATGATATCATATGATACTTGTCTTTCTCTGTGTGATTTACTTCACTTAGTATGATAGTCTCTAGGTCTATCCATGTTCCTGCAAATGGTTATTTTGTTATTTTTTATGGTTGAATAACATCCTATTGCACAAAAGCATATTTTCATTATGCCTTTGTCGATGGAATAATGTCGATGTTTCTTCATGTCTTGGCTACTGCAAAGAGTTCTGAAATGAATATTGGGGTGTATGTATGTATCCAGAGAAAACCATAATTAGATGTATTTTTATTATGAGGCTATAGTGATGGAAACTGATGCCTAAGGCATCTAAATTACTAACAATTTGAAAATTTGTAATTGTTGTTCAAGGGTTTTCCCAGTATCTCAGTAGTAAAGAATCTCCCTGCCAATGTAGGAGATGTAGGTTCAGTCCCTGGGTTGGGAAGATCCCTGTAAATGGCAATCCACTCCAGTATTCTTGCCTGGGAAATCTCATGGACACTGGAGCCTGGCCAGCTACAGTTCATGGGGTTGCAAATAACTGGACACAGCTTACTGGTAGCAACAACAACAACAATAATTGTTGTTCAACTGTATTGAGATTTCATGAATATTTAGGTTCAGAGTTCAGTCAATGATTTTGTGTTTAAATAGTATTATTTACTTGTAGACACTTTCAAGACTTTTTATTTTATATATATATTAGAATCTACTGTCCAGAAGATACAACTTAGAGTGAGTCAAGTCTGTGAGTCACCCCTCAAAAGAAAGGCTTTCAGAAGAACTGTCTATCTGGGGACATATACATTGGATTTTAGTAGTGAGAAATAGACTTCATTATGTTAAACACTGAGATTTTGAAATTACTTGTTACAAAATTCAATTTGTTGTGACTAATACACTCTCCAAATAGATAATATTTACTCTGTGTCCTAGAGAATGAAATTAAGTTAATTATGGAAAGGTGATAAAAATTACTTATTTGGAAGCTGAACATCTAGTTTCAAGTAGAGGAAATAACAAGTGCAAAGGACAAGAGAAGGGAGAGAGAATTAACTAGGGTGAGTGGAGTTAGGTAAGTCTAGAGGAAATTTTTTCCATAATCTATAAGATAGCTGAAGATAGTATTAATTAACAAAGTATGAGTGAGGATGCAAATAAAATCATTAAACTTAAAGATGCTTTGAATATAAATTGAATGAATAAAACAGTATAAGAATACAATATAATGGAGAAACACCCAAGTTTATTCTTGGCCACTTAGAAGCTGTGGGACTTTGGTTAAATGGTTTAACTTTCCTTAGGGGTCAATTTTCTCAGCTTAAAAAATATGTTTTCTTTAGCAGTTTTCAAATCTTTATGTCAGCAATAAACAAATGAATAAAATAGTCTGCCATGAAATCTCTTTGATTTAAAGAGTGAGGCTTCAAAGCCTCAAAGTCCCCAACTCTTCCTATATTGTCTTTCTTTTTTTTCAAAATTAATTAATTTATTTTAATTGGATGCTAATTACTTTACAATATTGCGGTGGCTTTTGCCATACATTGATGTGAATCAGCCACAGGTGTACATGTGTTCCCCATCCCGAAGCCCCCTTCTACCTCCCTCCCCATCCCATCCCTCTGGATCATCCCAGTGTACCAGCTTTGAATGCCATGTTTCATGCATCGAGCTTGGACTGGTCATTCTCTCAGATCTCCCCACGCTCACCTTCTCACACAGAGTCCAAAAGTCTGTTCTTTATATCTGTGACTCTTTTGCTGTCTCACATATAGGGTCATCGTTACCATCTTTCTAAATTCCATATATATGCGTTAATATACTGAATTGGTGTTTTTCTTTCTGACTTACCTTAGGCTGTAAAATAGGCTGCAATTTAAAGGCAATCATGTTGCCTTTCTTGTAACTCACATTGATTCCTAAAGAATACTTGGGATCTGAGGAGCCAATGGGGGAGTTGGGGGGAAAGTTGATCTCCTGGACCTTTATATTTGGTGTTATAGATATTTCCCAAATTAAACTCATAATCGTATTTCAAATCTATTTTTCCATGTATTGTCTCTTTATTCCTCAGACTATATGTTCTCTGAGAGTTATCTTATCCATTCTCTATTCTTTCTTTTCCTTTGCAACTATCTACTAATTACTCTCAAATCTATTATCTCCCCCCCATATATTTTTTATGAGGTCTAGTTAACAGCATCAAAATGACCTACTAGCCTATCATACTTAGTAAATTAAACTGAATGCATAAACTCCATTTGCACACCTTCTTCTAATCTTGTATCTTCTCATTAGAATGAATTCCCTTAAACTATAAGCTGTTCATGCAAACAACTTAGGTAAGTCTTAGAGTCCTCTCCCTATCTCCTTTTTATATCTTTCTCTTTTGTTTAAATGTCAATGGTTAAGACTTCAACTTCAATTCCAGGAGAAATTTCTAGAGAGATATTATAGTGATTCAGTTCATCAATTAAATAATTATTGGAACCATGGAAAGTGATTGAATTAATCATGCAATGGTGTATAATGAATGAGAAGACACTGGCCTGGGGAAATCTCTTATAAAGTTCATTTTAAAGACTAGAAAAAGAGCAACAAGGAAAAAAATGAATGACTACATAAGCAAACAAATACATAAGTGTGGGAAAAGGAAACTGAAGGTAAGAAGAGACCTATTTGAGTGTTAAAGTACAATAACCTAGGGGAGAGAGAGGTCTGCTGCTACTGCTGCTAAGTCACATCAGTCATGTCCGACTCTGTGTGACCCCACAGAGGGCAGCCCACCAGGCTCATCTGTCCCTGGGATTCTCCAGGCAAGAATACTGGAGTGGGTTGCTATTTCCTTCTCCAATACATGCAAGCTAAGTCTCTTCAGTCATGTTCGACTCTGTGAGACCCCATTGGCAGCAGCCCACCAGGCTCCCCTATCCATGGGATTCTCCAGGCAAGAATACTGTAATGGGTTGCCATTTCCTTCTCCAGAGAGAGATGAAAATTGTGAAATACTACAGACAATAAAACAGACAGGGAAATTTAGTAATAAAGAGAGGGTAGAAGTTCTTAATAAAGTCCCTTGCTGATGATGTTCCAAGAACCCACAGGGACCTGGGCTCTTCCCTCTGGAATGGGCTGAATTCCTAGAACCATCATGAGCCTTACTTCAAACTGTTGGAGACTAAAAGACACAAACTCAATCAAAATAAATAAACAAACTAGGCCATGTGGCCCCTGTCCAGCAGGAAGACGTTTCAGATGAAGAGACCTTTGGGCCCCTTAACCCTAAAGAATAAGGACGCAGAGTCTCTTAGAGAGGAATGAGACAGTCTGGGACCTGGGACCATTAGTTGCAGAGCTGCAGCGCTTACATCTGGACACACTTCTCCTGAACAACAAAGTACAAAGGAACTGTATGAAACTAAAAATAGCTGCATGCATGTGCAGTTAAGGCAAATTCTGGACAAAGACACAAAGAGACCAAAAAACCCAACTGCCAGTTTTGAAGAGCCAGAAGCAAAAATAAAAGGTGGAGAAGCAAAATCAGGATGCTGCACAGAACACTACCTATGAGGTGGGCAAACTACCTAAGCCACCCTTCAGTCTAACTCCTGGACACATCCCTACCCTCCCTTCATATAAGGAACAAGCTTGCCTCCCCTCAGGTGACAAGCAAGGGAAACTGCTTTCGTTCTTGCTCCCCTATGAAAGAAGTTGGTGGCATTCCGAGCATGGCATGCATGTTTTATTGTGTTAAAAGATGCACAGGGGGTGAGGAAGGATTGGCACAGACACCTATCAAGAGTGCTGATCAGGAAAGAGAGTATAGCAATCACAGCATTTCTGAGCCTCTGTTTTCTCTTCTGTTCAATTATTATCTTTTGTTAAAAATGATTAAGGAACACAATTTAGATTATATAAATGCACTTAATTTAACACTTCATAAAACAGACAGTTTCATGAAAGGACAGTCTCCTTTCAGCTAAAAGGAAAAAGAGGAAGCTTTAAAAGATAAAGAATGAAGAAGAGAAAAATAGAAAATATCAATGACTGGGGCCAAATTGTTAACTGTATTTAGGGTCAGAAGGCAATTGGCATTTGGAGATTGGCCATCTGGACAAATTGTGCTTCTGATTATGCGGAGCATTTACAGTAAGACAAAAGTTATCGAAATTTAGAATTGCTAATGAAGGATCCTGGTAGGAGTAACTCCCTCTTGGATCTACAAAGCTAATTCAACCTGTGATACATATTTGGTCTTCCTTACAGATTTTATGGGTAAGAATGAATTTATGGATGGTTCTAGAAACTTTTCAAATCATTTTTAAATTCCTGAAATATGTACCTCTTCTTTGTGCAGAAACAAGCTTCACAAAAATTAGCACATTTTATGAAAATTATCTAATTTTGAAGATTTTGATGTTTTTGAGGACAGGCAATGGAGAAGCTCCATACAGTCAACAAAAACAAGACCAGTAGCTGACTGAGGCTCAGATCATGAACTCCTTATTGCCAAATTCAGACTGAAATTGAAGAAAGTAGGGAAAACCACTAGACCATTCATGTATAACCTAAATCAAATCCCTTATGATTATACAGTGGAAGTGAGAAATAGATTTAAGGGCCTAGATCTGGTAGATAGAGTACCTGATGAACTATGGACTGAGGTTCATGACACTGTACAGGAGACAGGGATCAAGACCATCTCCATGGAAAAGAAATGCAAAAAAGGAAAATGGCTGTCTAGGGAGGCCTTACAAAAGCTGTGAAAAAAGGGAGATGAAAAGCAAAGGAGAAAAGGAAAGAAATAAGCATCTGAATTCAGAGTTCCAGAGGATAGCAAGAAGAGATAAGAAAGACTTCTTCAGTGATCGATGCAAATAAATAGAGGAAAAGAACAGAATGGGAAAGATTAGAGATCTCTTCAAGAAAATTAGAGATACCAAGGGAANGGAATTGGAGGCAGGAGGAGAAGGGGACGACAGAGGATGAGATGGCTGGATGGTATCACTGACTCGATGGGCGTGAGTCTGAGTGAACTCCGGGAGTTATTGATGGACAGGGAGGCCTGGCGTGCTGTGATTCATGGGGTCGCAGAGAGTCGGACATGACTGAGTGACTGAACTGAACTGAACTGAATGTCTTATTCATTTTTGTATCTTCAGACTCGAGCATGGTATTTATCATGCTCAGTATTAAGAGCCAAATCAATGTCAATTGTGTTCCCCAAACTGAAGTTTGGTATGCAATTAAAATTCTACTAAAGTAAGTTATGGGTTAATATCTTTGTTTCCAGTCAAGATCCAAGAAACAGCTGAAAATAAAAGGCAGAAATTTGGATGCCATTAAAAAATTTTATCCAGCACATCCTTCCTTTTCTCTTCCTCCTGGAGATAGGAATAGGCCGAGTAGCTCACTAAACCCAAAAATGGCTGCCATAGTTCCAGTTTTCAGTTGTGAGCATTTATTTTGGAAAAGGAATGAAAGGAAGACACATAGGAGGCAGTTCCTCTCCTCTGTCAACAAAGGTAGCTTTCTATATCTAATGAACAAAAAGCAGTTACAGTGTGTTTTAGTAATATTTTATAAAATTCCAGAATGATACTGTACTTGGTTTTTGCAGATGAAATTAAGAACCTCAAAACAACCTCCTTCTATACAGTAGCTCTAACACGATGTAGAAAGTTACCAAGTTTGGAACTTTTGCAAAACCCTTAGGGTTCCCTTCTCTCAGATGTTATAGTACTTTCCAACTGATATTAATTAGAATTAAGTTTGGAATATGAGGAATCTTTAAATTTTCTTTTGCCTAACTTAAATCTATATTAGCCGTGTTGAGAAAATTTCCTTTGTGCTATATGGCACAGAATGGTATGGCCTAAAGAGGTATTATTTTATCCATCAGAAATATTCTATTAAACCAACTCAAGTCTATGGCATGCCCTGGGAGGAGTTAAATTTAAAGAACCTTTGTAGATTGCTTAGATTAAGAGAATCATAAGGGCCATGGTTCATCACAGTTCTCAAAGCTCTGAATGATGGTTGAAATCATATACAATTTAGTATTACTTTCAGGTCCTGACATTGCTCTAAGATCATTTCTTCAAGAGGCACCAGTTGTCCTTCAAACCAGATGTGTGTTTACTGTGTGTTGTATACCAGTTATACTTCTGGTTCCTTTAGCAAACATACCTGGTCCAACTTATTTTCTCCAATCAATCATATCCTGGGATCCAATGTATAAATCCAATATCATATATCTTGTGCATAACTGTTCTAAAGAATCTTATTTTATGTACTATATCTGTTAGAATAGTGAACATTGTCATGTAAGTACAAAATTTTGCATATGATAATGTGGTAAACCATCCAAGTGTCATATTAACTAAAACACCAAATAAACCTTAAAGAGCAAAAACAAACAAACAAACAAACAAACAAAAACAACAGAAAGAAAACCTCTTACACAAAACTGATATGATATAATTCTTCACTCTAAAGAGGACTGATGGGGGTAGAAAACTGGGATTTTAGGGCCACCAAATTTTCTCCAAATTTTTTCCTGTCTTATTTTTCCCCTCTATTTTCTCTTATTGTTTTGTTTAGTTGCTAAATCATGTCTGACTCTTTATGTTACTGTATGGACTGTAGTCCAACACCATGGATAGTAGACCACCAAGCTCTTCTGTCCATGGAATTTCCCAGACAAGAACACTGGAGTAGGTTATCCTTTCCTTCTCCTCTCCTTTTCTTAGGATCCCTCAGATGTGTAACTAGCTTTTTCTTTCCTTTTCTTTTTGTAAACCATGATGGTAACTTTGAAACAAACAAACAAACAAAAGGTTAATTTGTGGATAACAGAATTTGGGTATGTCACATTAAAGTACTACTTGAATGTTTATAAAAAAGAATAGAAAATCAGAATGTTTCCTCCACAATAGAGGAAAACACATTTTAAGAGATAAGATGATGGGATATATTTTAAAGGAAGTTTAGCAGAGCTTATGTGCTTTGCTTTTTCACCAACACGGTGACATCTCAGTTCACATCTTTTAAAAAATGAGTCTAAAAATACTCTAAGTATTTATATACAATGATAGCTACTGATGCTGCTATGGCTAAAAAACTTTTGCCATTTCTCTGCCCCATTTCCCTGGCCTTGAGTGTCTTTGCTCCCAGCAGCCCACACTCACTACTCTTTCTTAGAGAATTTCCCTCCTTCTACTGGAGTCACTTTCTATATGGATGCAGAGACATGGGAGTGAGGGTCTGAGTTTACAGCACTCCACACAAACTAACTTCCCTCAAGACAAACAAAGCTGACGTATAATTTGTACTTCAGAGATCCTTTGCAAGATCAGACTGAAGCTAGCCTCTAAGAAAAAGACAACCTGAAATCACTTCCTTGCTTGTTTCCCCCATTCTCCCTGTCTTTATTCTGTTCCTCTCAGTTCCTTAATAGTTTCTCTTGGGAACACTTCTTAATTAATCACTTGCATACAGATCCTTTTCTTAAGTCTATTTCTGGGGAATCCAATCCAAGGACAATATTTTGCAAAAATACTCTTGTACAATAATTTTCTTATTTTAGAATTATCCAATGAATGATCTCTTTGTGAGAGAAAATGCATATATTCAATGAATTCATTAAATGTATATTTGTTGAGAAACTACTAAGTGTAAAGCACTGCAGTAAGAACTTTGCACATAGGCAAGAACAAGATCTCTTCCTGCCTAAGTTCTACTGACAGACAGACACAAGCATTACATGAATGATATACTTAAGACACATAATTATGTCTATGAAGGAAAAGTATAAGGATCTATGAAAGCAAACATGGGAGAGGGGTAAAATAGCCTGGACTATCAGAGGAAGTTTCCTTAAAGAAATGATATTGAAACTGAAACCTGAAAATGACTAGGAGAAAATCAGATGGGAGGATAGGGGGATTTCTCCAAAAGTGGGAAACAAAGAGTAAGTCTTAGGAGCAGGACAGAAGGCCAGCATGGCCCTGGTAGAGTGAATATTGGTATGATGTAAGGCAAGGCAGACGGGCAGTTGCCAAATCATACATTTCCTCTGGCAAATTAAGAATTTCTATATAATCCTAAAAGCAATGGGAAACCCTGAAGAGTTTTAGGAAAAATGCATGTGCTTAGTCACTCAGATGTGTCTGACTGTTTGCAACTCCAAGGACCACGGCCAGCCAGAATTCTCTATCCATGGAAATTCTCCAAGCAAAATTATTGGTGTGGGTTGCCATGCCCTCCTCCAGGGGATCTTCCTAACCCAGGGATTGAACCCAGATCTCCCACGCTGCATGTGGATTCTTTACTTTCTAAGCCATCAGGGAAGCCAAGGAAGACAAGGGATATGATCAAAAGATTGCTTTGTTTAGAGGTCCTGATTTAGTCTAATGTGAAACAAGAGCATAATGTTTTTGGGGGAGATCTAAGTACAGTCTTCCCTCATAGCTTAGTCACTATCTGCCTGTAATTCAGGAGACCTGGGTTCCATTCCTAGGTTGGGCAGATCCCCTGGAGAAGGAAATGGCAACCCAGTCCAGCATTCTTGCCTGAAGAATCCCATGGACAGAAGGACAGAGGAACCTGTCTGGCTACAGTCCATGGGGTTGCAAGAGTCAGATACGACTTGGTGACTAAACCACTACTACTAGGTACAATCTTTGGCTCTGATAGTGGCTTTGGCTGATGTTGCCAGAGGATATAGGGAAGTAAACGGTTGGATTCAAAAGACATGTTAACAGTAGCACTGAGTGAAGAATTAGTTATTGACAGGAGAAGAGGAAAGTATCAAAAATCATAGTCCCATTTCTGCCATGAACATTTGGGTACATATTCATATTATCTAGGAGAATGTCAACCACAGGAAAAAAGCTGCTTTGAAGGCCCTAACAGATGCTAAAGGTATTGATTATGTATTCCAATTATATCCAATATATAAAACACACAAGTGAGAAGCACCTTTAATCTCTGCATATAAGTAAAAACACATATGGGTATTTTTTTAGTTTTTGATGAAATATTTAACTTGATTATGACTTCATTACATCTGTGTTCATTCAAAATATATTTCTATATTCTGAATATAGTTAGCCACCTAGAAAATGAAAAGTATATGAAGCTTTTCTGAAAAATATTGTAGGAAGAAGAAGGAAGGGAAGGAAAAGTGGGGAGATTTGCAAAGGAAAAGAAGGGAAAACAAAGAGAGAAGAATTAATGGAAAAAAGAATAAAGAAAGAAATAGACAGTGGGAGGGATGGAAGGAAAGAAGAAAAGAAGAAAGGAAGGAGACAAGGATTTTTTTCCCTATTAATTGTCACTGTCATATTTGACCTTCTACCAAGGTCATTCACCCACCTGTAATGAAGACAAATGCAATGTACTGGATTCTGCCTAGATGATGAANAAAAAGAATAAAGAAAGAAATAGACAGTGGGAGGGATGGAAGGAAAGAAGAAAAGAAGAAAGGAAGGAGACAAGGATTTTTTTCCCTATTAATTGTCACTGTCATATTTGACCTTCTACCAAGGTCATTCACCCACCTGTAATGAAGACAAATGCAATGTACTGGATTCTGCCTAGATGATGAAACAAATCCATTTTTTCATTTGACAGTTCAGACTCTTAATTTGGTGTTTCATCTTCAAAAAAAAAAAAAAGGTTGAATTGGGTTTGGTATGCTTGTAAATTTAGATTAAGTTTAGTCTGCTCTAGTCTATAAGCAAAATAGCTTACTACTCTTGCAAACTTTAAGATGAGATCAAAGCAATAAATTCTATTAACTAGACATTTTCCATTAAAGGTAAGTCATTTCTTGCTCCCAAGAGAATGCCTAAGAATAATTTAGAAAGAAAATTCTCCATGTTGCTCTGTATGAACGAGAAAAATCATACACATAGTGTAAGTACAATAGGAAATCTCTTCCATGTTTCTTGGTCCTGCAGTGCGGATTTTGTAGGGTGATATGTAGAACTCTCCACATGGCACTATAATTGAAACATTGTTGTATGTTACAAGATTCCGTTTTTCATCTCCCTTCCATAAGAGCCACTCTTTAATCTTTTTTTCCCCCTTCTGTTGCTTCATTTTGCCTTCTCAGAGTATTACGCATGCTGAATACCATTATTACTTTTGGTTATTAACTAGGGATGGATTTGGAAAAAGTAATTTTGTGCCAGCTTGATGCAGCAGAATAAGCTGTCAAACATCCTAGCTGGTGACAGTATGCTGTCCTTCTGTGAAGCTGCAGCGCAGTGTGCGTTATAGCTGGAAGGTTATAGGTAATCAGAGAGGATTACTGAAGGCAGCTTTATTAAATATCTGCGGAGGTCTACTGTGGCTGCGACCAGATAATATGAGCTTCCAATATGAAAACAGGAAATTATTAATAAACTGGATTGGCTGTTCTGAATGCCCTTGCAAAAGTTTATCTAATTTTACTTTCCAGGGAGATGAATGTCAGGTATTAGATTTATTATTACTTAAGGTGTAGGCCTTTTATACTTTGAAGTGATTCTCTTTTAATTTGTTATATTTCCCTGGATGTTTGATGATATTAACATTGTTTAAACCAGGATGTTTCCATTCTCATTTTCTAGTAAGTAAATTTTGACAGTTCAGAGTAGAGCAGGTTTCATGTATTCTTTCTGTGGTGTATGATAAAATATGGCTTACCAGGAGACTTAAATATATAAGTTGGCAAGATGTTTTTCCATGTTGGAATAAAACATTTTATAAGCTTGTGTCCAATACAGTTCTTTAGTTCTTTAATCTTTTTTAGTGGAAATGTTCAAAAGTGAAAAAAAAAAAGTCAGTTTGTTCTTTTTTTTAAAGGATGCTTTCATTTATGGCAGAAGAAACTGTTGATTTATTTTTGTTTAATTGCAGCAAAAAATAATAAGGCTTAGCATTTGAAGAACTCCTACAACTGCTTTGATGCACCTTCATCTATTCAGGAATGTGAGAAAGGCAGCACCTTATGTTTAACACTGTGAAGTTTGACAAGCATTGAAACAAAAAAGGAAGTGTAAATTTTACTAATCAAAACATCTGTACAGTGCAGCCATTTACATTTTCCTATCAAGACATGAGAGAAATGTTAATTTTAGACGACTCTTTTTATGACCTATAATTACTGTCATTAAGGAAGCTCTGGAGACTTACAGGGGGGCTTTGACTGAAATACAGTTTGACATGTTCTATAATTAATGCTGAATTAACGTGCTACATGAAGTGCCTTTGGAAAAAAAAAAGGTTTCTTTTTCTCAAAGAGAAGTCAAAGAAATTATATTACAGGCATGCCCACCAGCACAGCAGTATTTCAATATATATTTTTGAGCCTGTGAAAAGCTGACTTCTCAGATACTTTAAAATGAGTATTAAAACTTTCTTGCGGTTTAGGTAGGATATGTATACAAAGGAAAATGTATTTGTTTCCAAGTTCTTTCTTTCATATTCTAGATGAAAAATTAATACATTAAAGTATTAAAACATGCTTGTTCCTTGGAAGAAAAGATATGACCAACCTAGACAGCATATTAAAGAGCAAAGACATTACTTTGTTGACAAAGGTCCATCTAGTCAAAGCTATGGTTTTCCAGTTGTCATGTATGGATATGAGTTGGACCATAAAGAAAGGTGAGCACTGAAGAATAGATGTTTTCAAACTGTGATATTGGAGAAGACTCTTGAGAGTCCCTTGGATTGCAAGGAGATCAAATCAGTCAATCCTGAAGGAAATCAATCCTGAATATTCATTGGAAGGGACTGATGCTGAAGCTGAAACTCTGATGCTTTGGCCACCAAATGCAAAGAAGTGACTCGTTGGAAAAGGCTCTGATGCTGGGAAAGATTGAAGGCAGTAGGAGAAGGGGATGAAAGAGGATGAGATTGTTGGATGGCATCACTGACTCAATGGACATGAGTGTGTGCAAGCTCTGAGAGTGGGTGATGGACAAGGAAGCCTGGCATGCTGCAGTTCCTGAGGTCACAAAGAGTCGGACATGACTGAGTGACTGAACTGAACTGAACTGAAGTCACTTTTGATATACTAAGAACACTGAGAACACTGAAAAGAGAGAAAATTTGATTATAAAATGCACAATTAATGCTTTTAATGTAGTAATTCTAATGCTCTCTTACCAGAGTGTTACTGTAATCTTTTCCTGGAATATAAGAGCCATGAGGGCAGGTGATATTGTCTTTAAATCCTTTACAACTAGAATTTGCATGAGATCTACTGGGTCCTTAATAAATTTGGTGAATGAACTAAAAGAATAAGGAATATAATAATGCTATTTAAAAAAATACTATTTAGATATTTTGAAAGATCTTCTCTACACCACTGTAATATTCAAAATGTTTTTGAAGTCCCTGACAAGAAATGTGATATAACTCCTTCTGTAGGTTGGATTTTGTGTTTGTGTGATATGAAAACAGACAAGTGATTTTTCAGAATAAACTTTTAAATGAAAAATGCTCAAATTAATTAAAAAGGAAAATCTAAGTTTTGGGTAAAAGCACATTTTGTGGTACTTCAAATAATTTTACATTAGCCATACTCAGAAAGAGCGAAACTATAAAATATCCTTGAAGACATTTCCAGAGAGTATCTTAAACAATTTCATTCTTAATAATATTTTAAATAAAGATAATTATCAAAATTCTTTGGCATCAAAACTCAACATTATTTTCCTTATAATTTTAATTACACTACTATTAAATTTTTGTTTAATATTTATTATATTACAAAGCTGATGTTTTGAGGAAGACTGGAAATAACGTGTCCTCTACCAGAATCCACTTTTAAGTTTACTACACAGAGTCAGCCTCGGGGGACAGTTAATACACAAAGCATTAAAATACTTCTAGGTCAAATTCCTAATATTGACTTTGCTATTAGTTTCTTTGGTGGCTCAGACAGTAAAGAATCTGCCTACAGTGTAGGAGAACTGGGTTTGATTCCTGGGTCAGGAAGATCCCCTGGAGGAGGGAATGGCAATGCATGCTGGTATTCCTGCCTAGAGAATTTCATGTACAGAGAAGCCTGCCTGTCTATAGTCCATGGGGTCACAAAGAATCAGCCATGACTGAGCAATTCACACTTTCACTTCCCTGGTAACTCAGTAGTAAAGAAACTGCTTGCTAATGTAGGAAACATGGGTTTGATCCCTGAGTCGCAAAGATTGCCTAAAAAAGGGAATGGTAATCCACTCCAGTATTCCTGCGGGGGAAATCCCATGGACAGGGGAGCCTGGCAGGTTATAGTGCATAGGGTTGCAAAAGAGTCAGATATGACTTAGCTGATAAACAAAAACAAAAACAACAATTTTTGGTTTGAAAAATTAGATGTCTCAGCTTATTTTGTTGTTCAAAAATTTCCCAGAGTATCTCTGCACCTGAACTGATTCCTCCTTGCACTAGAAGCAGGACTGGACTAATCTGCTGTCAGTTAAAAAAAAAAAAATGCATGACACAGAACAAATAAAGTAAACCAAAACAACAACAAGAACAACAACAAAAAACCCCAAACTAAAGGATATCCAAATAGCCTCAGTAAAGGCAAAAGAAACTCTGACATATTTTAAACCCCCAAAATTAAAATCTATGACAAACCCACAAAGGAATCTCTTCTTCAACTCCTGTTTCTGTGTGAGCAAATGTTTGTTTTTATTAAAATTAGTTTAGAAAAAAATGTCGTAATAAGTATGTGTAATAATGTTGGACAGAGAGCTATTATTCTCAATCTGGAAAGCATACTCTCATGAGTTTTTAAAATAATCTGCATTCAAATGAGATGTGTACATGAAAATACAAGGAAATAGCTTGCATGTATATAAAACTAGAAAAGAAAACCAAGATTTGCAAACTATAGGCAATCAAAATTAAGGAGTATGTTACAATGCTTTCAGATTTAAATTTTACTTATCACTGGGTACTAAAACTGTTCAAGCCTTTGAAGACAATTTTCCATAAAAGTTTCAATTATTCTTTTGATTGCTATTGTAGTTAATACAGTATTGCTATATTGTTTGGGGCTAAGGAATATCTGATTTTTCATGTTGGAATATTAATAGGGATGTATAAGATATATTTGAAATGCCCTAATTTATTATGTCCTTCTTCATCTTTTGTCAGAAATTAAGCTCATTTTTTTTTTCTTTTTGGTCAATTCAGGAAAGAGAGAAGGAAAAATAGCACAGTGAACTGAAATTAAATACAGTATATTATATTTTGGTAGGCAGCTTTTGCTACTTCCTTTTGGGAAATAAGAAAATGAAAATAAATAAATAAATAAAGGATAGATCCAGTCCTTTCCTGCACCTCTTCTTTGTATTTCACCAATGTCTCTCATTTGCTTGTGAGTTTCTGGAGGATGAAGGTCATGTTCTGTTCCTTTAAGAATTCTAAATGTAACCTTGCTGTTGATACAGTCCCATCCCAAGTTCTAGGTAAATGCCATTGACACAAACAGTAAGTCTGGGAACTAAGTTTCCTTCATATAAGAAATGAGGATACAGCTGGTCTTTGCAAAACTTTGAGGTCTTCTCTGAAGAAAATAAACAGATGTAAAAAGTGCAATTGTGGAAATAATAGAAATACATAATCTTTTCTTCAAAAGGTGAATGATGTATGAATGAGTGCCTGTGTGTGTGTGTGTAATTGAAGCAACCACTGAATAAATGGTATATTAAAATAAAAATTTCTCTGAAATTGCTGCTGCTACTGCTTCTGCTAAGTCACTTCAGTCGTGTCCGACTCTGTATGACCCCACAGATGGCAGCCCACCAGGCTCCCCCGTCCCTGGGATTCTCCAGGAAAGAACACTGGAGTGGGTTGCCATTTCCTTCTCCAATGCATGAAAAGTGAAAAGTGAAAGGGAAGTCGCTGAGTCGTGTCCGAATCCTCGCGACCCCATGGACCACAGCCTACCAGGCTCCTCTGTCCTTGGGATTTTCCAGGCAAGAGTACTGGAATGGGATGCCATCTCAACAATAAAAATCCTAAAGTGTTTTTAAGTTGCAAATTAGAGTCTCTACTCAGCAGTTCTCCTGGGTTTCCTTACCCTACTGCTCTCCACCCGGGTGCCCTTTCCCAATAAAATCTTTTGCTTTGTCAGCACATGTGTCTCCTCGGACAATTCATTTCTGAGTGTTATACAAGAGTCTAGTTTCGGGCCCTGGAAGGGGTCCGCCTTCTTGCAACAAATGGCGACTCTGGCGAGGACTCTTCTTCGCTGAGACTGACATCCTGACCACTCAGGGTACTCAGGGGCCAGCTTGCTTCCCAATGGACCAGACCCAGCAGCCGCAACTGGGACCCTTTTGTCCCTGGTCTCCTCCTGACATGGACAACTGGCCAGAGTGCCCCGACCAGTAAGGAACAAGAGACTTTATTGACCTCTCTCCCTCCGCTTCCCTCTCTCTCCTTAACCCTTCCTATCATTCCCTGTTTTCCAATCCCCCGGTCCTGGACACAGGAATCTGATCGAAGGGCTCTCAGCCTGAGCTGAGAATTGGAGACTGATCACCTCCTCTTGGCAGAGAACTCGAATTCTGGTTCTGGTCTGGTCTGATTTCTGGTAGGGCTGAATTCCAGTCCTCCCTTCTCTGGAGGCCCAGGGAAAAGTCCCATATGCCTGGGTATCTGTAGGTGGCAGGAGACATCTTTAAGGCCACCCCTTTGGCCCCTCCTCTCCCTCCTCCTCCCCCTTCTTCTTTCAACCTGGCTTCCTTTCCTCCCTTGAAATCTTTGATGTTAGTACTTGGATCTGAAGTTCTGTGTCTCTATAGGAGTTTTTCTGAGACTGTATTCTTGTATTTAAGGGCTTCCCTGGTAGTGCAGAGGTTAAAGTGTCTGCCTGCAATGTGGGAGACCTGGGTTCGATCCCTGGGTCAGAAAGATTCCCTGGAGAAGGAAATGGCAACCCACTCCAGTATTCTTGCCTGGAGAATCCCATGGATTGCGGAGCTTGGTGGGCTACGGTCCACAGTTTGCAAAGAGTTGGACACGACTGAGCGACTTCACTTTCACTTTCACTCAGCAATTAGAATATATCCAGTCCAATATATCCATCAACATTTTATTTTTAGTCAGATTTAAAGCTTATTCCCTCTTTAAACCATGATGAGGTCTGTAACTGGGGGTGCCTAGAAGGAGTATGTTCAATGATGTCAACTCTCCCCATTCATTCCCTCCCTTTCCCATGGCAGCAATGAGGTGGGAGAAGGCAGGAGAGGTCAGGGATAGAACTGAAGTTTTTATTTTCTAGATGACTTCACACTTCCAGACCTTGAAGTTGATTAAGGTGACCTTTGCCCTTTTTGAGGGCATTTGTGGAAAATTCAGAGTCCATCACCAGAGGATACATTTGAAACCCTCTTGACTCTAACCCAGTGTCACTCCCGAACGACTTTGCAGTCCTGGTGTGGCCCAGGCTCTCTTCTTAGGTAGGACACAATGATGGTGTGCAGGTCTATTAATGCTGCCATTTCTGGCCTACTCCTTTCCCAAGAGTGAGTCAAGCACTGTCCTTTCTCCCTGGCCCCACTTAGGTTTAGTGGGCCAGAGCAGATTCTTTCCAGGGGCCTGTGAATGCCCTTTCACAAAACATAAGGTAAAAGATGTGGAGCCTTCAGCCCTCTCTACTTTGGAGAAGGTGATGGCTTCATTTATCAGTTTCTCTCCAAAGATGTGGCTTTACAACTCTCTCTCACTACTGTGATGTGGTGGTTTAGTCACTAAGTCATGTCCAAGTCTTTGCGCCTCCACGACTGTAGCCTGCCAGGTTCCTCTGCCCATGAGACTTCTCAGGCAAAAATACTGGAGGGAGTTGCCATTTCCTTCTCCAGGGGATCTTCCCAACCCAGGGATCGAATCCTAGTCTCTTATGTCTCCTGCATTGACAGGTGGGTTCTTAAGCACTAGTGCCACCAGGGAAGCCCTCTTTCAACTATGAAAGTGAAGAAAGTGAAAGTGAAGTCACTCAGTCATGTCCGACTCTGCAACCCCATGGACTGCAGCCTACCGGGCTCCTCCATCCATGGGATTCTCCAGGCAAGAATACTGGAGTGGGTTACCTTTTCCCTCTCCAGGGGATCTTCCCAATCCAGGGATCAAACCCAGGTCTCCCACATTGCAGGCAGACACTTTAATCTCTGAGCCACCAGGGAAGCCCCAACTATAATCCTTCCTTATTTCTCTGATATGACCCATGGTCCCACAGTTGCAAAACTCATTTGTCCCTATAGTAAACTGTGTTTCAAATAGTCTACATTTTTTTGTTTTCTCTACAATGTCTCCCATTTTCTTATATTAAAATTTCATTGAAAGAGATGTGCATGCAGGCTAAGTCACTTCAGTCATATCTGACTTTCTGTGACTCTATGAACTGTAGTTGGCCAGGCTTTTCTGCCCACAGGATTCTCCAAGCCAGAATGCTGGAGTAGGCTGCAATTGAGGTGAGAGGAAGAAAATTAAGTTGGTAAGTATTTGGAAGCCAGAATGAAATATTTGGCTATGTTTCTAAACAGTGAAACTATTTCATCAAATAAAATCTGATTTTTGTTCAAAAAAGAAAAAAAAGAATTGCATTCATTGAAGTAAAGTTGGAAAACTTGATAGGTGAATCTCCTTCCTTTTCTCTCCAATTCTCTGCCCTTGAAACAACTCTTTCCAAGGAAACCACTGAATATGAGAGTATATGTGGAAAGACCTCTCTCTCCTAGAGGCCATATATGATTCGGGACAAATAGAAGGTTTATTCTAAGGAAGACTAAAAAATCAGATCAATGTTGAGGAGAGAATAAAAAGTAAGAAAACAATTAGGAAACAATAAAATGACCCCAGAAAAGGCAGAAAGAACGTATATAAAGGGGCATTAATAGTGATTTAGTTAGCTTGTTAGATAGGTAGTTGTTAGAAGAGCAAAATAACACAAGCTTTTTCTTGTATTTCTTTTGTTTCTTCTTCTTGAGGAGTACCAGCATGTTTTATGTTTATATCTTTGTAGCTCCAAAGATGTGTCTTACTCTTCTTCCCCCTTTCTCTCCATGAAGATGTTTACCTTCAATGTAATTCTGTTAGCATATTACGTGTTAGCAGAGAATTTAATGCAGATTTTGAGAAGTGATAGATTCATAATGGGATCCAGTTACTAAAAAATGACCACATCATCTCCTCTATCTTCAAACATGCTGCCAATTTTCATTCTTTCCCTTTTTAATGAAAAATAATTACTGAAGAATATCATTATTTCTTCTGTAAGAATGAGGCGTGGAATATTATAGGGTCTTTTCAAATAGAAACATCTTTTGGGCTCTGACTTTATTTCCATATCTCATAAATCTAAATGCACCATTTTTGTTAGCTATTTTTTTCTTTTTTTAACAAAGGTATATGTGTGAACTCGATATTTGGAATATGATTCAAAAATTTTATGTGCATTTCACATCAACTGCATTTTTTTCACCTTTTATCTTTTGACCCACTTCACCCATTTCCCCATCCCCCCATCTCCTCCCTGAGGCAACCATCTTTATTTCTGTATATCAGGTTATTTTTTATTTTCCCTTCTTTCTTTTAATTTTCTTTGTAAAAAAGATTCCATGTACAAGAGAGCTCATATGGTTATTTGTCTTTTCTGTCAGACTAACCTTCACTTAGCATAATGTCCCCTGCCCCCAGTTGTTGTCCACATGTCTGTTTCCTATGCCTGGATCTCTATTCCTACAGTTTTCAATATCTGAGTCTATGACTTAGTCCTGTTAGTTTCAAAGCTGAAATGTCTGTATACCAGAAAAACTACCATTTGACTACTATGTATCCATATGTCTGAACTTGAATGTTTTTTTCATTATCTTAACACCCTTGAGCACCAATCTCCATAAAACAAGCAAGTGGATAAATAAACCTGCAAACATACCAAAGAAATCATCATTTTATAGTGCTGTATTTCATTGGTCTTCAGATGACACTTCAGTTCACCCAGTGCTATTAGCAGGTAGCCTAAGACTTATCTCTGACTACTTCCTCCCTCTGTCCAAATGAGTACATTTTCTGAATAGTTCAGAGTGCCTACCAGTGCCTGACATTTGCCAGTGCCTTCATTTTTAGATAAAGTATAAGATCCTCAGCATACCAAACCGATCCTTCATGATCCAATCTTGGTTAACTCATGCAGCATCATCTTTCGTCATTTTTTCTACATTATAATTTATTTTCTAGTAGTAATGAAGAATTTTTAATTCCCCAGACTTATGCTAATAGTACTGGAATCTGTGTCTTGAGTGCCTTAGATCCTTTTCTGTCTAGAAACGATTGATTTTACATTTAAAGCATGATCGAATTTAAAAAAATTTTCTTTAATGATGATTTATCCAAGTTCAATAGCTAACAAATCCCTAAAATTGCTACAAATGTAGGTAGGGGTCTGTTTACCTACAGATATTATTACATCTGAAGTAATATTTTCCCATTCTATTGTTTTCCTCTTTTCTTTGCATTGCTCACTGAGGAGGGCTTTCTTATCTCTCCTTGCTATTCTTTGGAACTCTGCATTCAAATGGGTATATCTTTCCTTTTCTCCTTTGCTTTTCACTTCCCTTTCTTCACAGCTATTTTTAAGGCCTCCTCAGACAGCCATTTTGCTTTTTTGCATTACTTTTTTTTGGAGATGGTCTTGATTCCTCTCTCCTGTACAATGTCACGAACCTCTGCCCATAGTTCATCAGGCACTCTGTCTATCAGATCTAGTCCCTCAAAACTATTTCTCACTTTCACTGTATAATCATAAGGGATTTGATTTAGGTCATACCTGAATGGTCTAGTGGTTTTCTCCACTTTCTTCAACTTCAGTCTGAATTCAGCAATAAAGAGCTCATGATCTGAGCCACAGTCAGCTCCTGGTCTTGTTTTTCTGTCTGTATAAAGCTTCTCCATCTTTGGCTGCAAAGAATATAATCAATTTGATTATGGTGTTGACCATCTGGTGATGTCCATGTGTAGAATCTTCTCGTGTATTGTTGGAAGAAAGTGTTTGCTATGACCAGTGCGTTTTCTTGGCAGAACTCTGTTAGCCTGTGACCAGCTTCATTCTGTACTCCAAGGCCAAAATTGCCTGTTATTCCAGGTATTTCTTGACTTCTTATTTTTGCATTCCAGTCCCCTATAGTGAAAAGGACACCTTTTTTTGAGTGTTAGTTTTAGAAGGTCTTATAGGTCTTCATAGCACATTTCAACTTCAGCTTCTTCAGCATAACTGGTTGGGGCATACACTTGGATTACCATGATATGGAATGGTTTGCCTTGGAAACGAACAGAGATCATTCTGTCATTTTTGAGATTGCATCCAAGTACTGCATTTCAGACTCTTTTGTTGAACATGACGGCTACTCAATTTCTTCTAAGGATTCCTGCCCACAGTAGTAGATAAAATGGTCATCTGAGTTCAAATCACCAATTCCAGTCCATTTTAGTTTGCTGATTCCTAGAATGTCGACGTTCACTCTTGCTATCTCCTATTTGATCACTTCCAATTTGCCTTGATTCATGGACCTAACATTCCAGGTTCCTATGAAATATTGCACTTTACAGCATCGGACCTTGCTTCTATTACCAGTCACATCCACATCTGGGCATTGTTTTTGCTTTGATTCCATCCCTTCATTCTTTCTCGAGTTATTTCTCCACTGATCTCCAGAAGCATATTGGGCACCAACCAACCCGAGGAGTTCCCATTTCAGTATCCTATCATTTTGCCTTTTCCTAATGTTCATGGGGTTCTCAAGGCAAGAGTACTGAAGTAGTTTGCCATTCCCTTCTCCAGTGGACCACATTCTGTCAGACCTCTCCACCATGACCCACCTGTCTTGAGTCACCCCACATGGCACAGCTTAGTTTCACTGAGTTAGACAGGCTGTGGTCCATGTGATCAGATTGACTAGTTTTCTGTGATTATGGTTTCAGTGTGTCTGCCTTCTGATGCCCTCTCACAACACTTACCATCTTACTTGGGTTTCTCTTATGTTGGACGTGAGGTATCTCTTCAGGGTTGCTCCAGCAAAGCACAGCTACTGCTCCTTACCTTGGACAAAGGGTATCTCCTCAAGACTGCCCCTCATGATCTTGAATGTTGGAGTCGCTCCTGTCAGCCCTCCTGCGCCCGTGCAGCTGCTGCTGTTGGACGTGGGGTTCCTTCTCTCGGCTGCCACCCCTGACCTTGGGCGTGAGTTAGCTCTCCTCCACCCCTGCCCCATCAATAACCTCAGATATGCCGATGACACCACCCTTATGGCAGAAAGTGAAGAGGAACTAAAAAGCCTCTTGATGAAAGTGAAAGAGGAGAGTGAAAAAGTTGGCTTAAAGCTCAACATTCAGAAAACTAAGGTCATGGCATCTGGTCCCATCACTTCATGGGAAAAGATGGGGAAACAGTGGATTTTGGGGGGCTCCAAAATCACTGCAGATGGTGATTGCAGCCATGAAATTTAAAGACACTTACTCCTTGGAAGGAAAGTTATGACCAACCTAGACAGCATATTCAAAAGCAGAGACATTACTTTGCCAACAAAGTTCTGTCTAGTCAAGGCTATGGTTTTTTTCAGTGGTCATGCATGGATGTGAGAGTTGGACTGTGAAGAAAGCTGAGTGCCAAAGAATTGATGCTTTTGAACTGTGGTGTTGGAGAAGACTCTTGAGAGTCCCTTGGACTGAAAAGGATCCAACCAGTCCATCCTAAAGGAGATCAGTCCTGGGTGTTCATTGGAAGGACTGATGCTAAAGCTGAAACTCCAATACTTTGGCCATCTCATGCGAAGAGTTGACTCATTGTAAAAGACCCTAATGCTGGGAGGGATTGGGGGCAGGAGGAGAAGGGGACAACAGAGGATGAGATGGCTGGATGACATCACTGACTTGATGGACAAGTGTATGAGTGGACTTCAGGAGCTGGTGATGGGCAGGGAGGCCTGGCATGCTGCGATTCACGGGGTCCCAAACAGTCGGACACAACTGAGAACTAAACTGAACTGAACTGCATTTTGGACTCTCTTGTTGACCATGATGGCTACTCCATTTCTTCTAAGGGATCCCTGCCAACAGTAGTAGATGTAACAGTCATCTGAGTTAAAGTCACCCATTCCACTTCATCTTAGTTCACTGATTCCTAGAATGTCAGTGTTCACTCTTGTCATCTCCTGTTTGACCATGTCCAATTTGCCTTGATTCGTGTACCTAACATTCCAGGTTTCTATGCAATATTGCTCTTTACAGCACTGAACCTTGCTTCTATCACTAGTCCCATCCACAACTGGGTGTTTTTTTTTGCTTTGGCTCTGTCTCTTCATTCTTTCTGGTATTATTTCTCCACTGATCTCCAATAGCATGTGGGGCACCTACTGACCCAGGGAGTTCATCTTTCAGTGTCCTATATTTTTGCCTTTTCATACTGTTCATGGGGTTCTCAAGGCAAGAATACTGAAGTGGTTTGCCATTCCCTTCTCCAGTGGACCATGTTCTGTCAGCAATACATGAACCATGAACGTCCACATATTCAAGTTGGTTTTAGAAAAGGCAAAGGAACCAGAGATCAAGTTGCCAACATCTGCTGGATCATTGAAAAAGCAAAGAGTTCCAGAAAAATATCTATTTCTGCTTTATTGACTATGCCAAAGCCTGTGACTCTGTGGATCACAATAAACTGTGGAAAATTCTGAAAGAGATGGGAATACCAGACCACCTGACCTGCCTCTTGAGAAACCTGTATTCAGGTCAGGAAGCAACAGTTAGAACTGGAGATGGAAAAACAGACTGGTTCCAAATAGGAAAAGGAGTATGTCAAGGCTGTATATTGTCACCCTGCTTATTTAACTTCTATGCAGAGTACATC
>SJYA01001930.1:25999-45540 GCA_006410615.1 Neotragus moschatus | reverse complement strand
TCAGATATGCAGATGACACCACCCTTATGTCAGATAGTGTAGAAGAACTAACGAACCTCTTGATGAAAGTGAAAGAGGAGAGTGAAAAAGTTGGCTTAAAGCTCATCATTCAGAAGACTAAGATCATGTCATCTGGTCCCATCACTTCATGGGAAATAGATGGGGAAACAGTGGAAACAGTGTCAGACTTTATTTTTCTGGGCTCCAAAATTACTGCAGATGGTGATTGCAGCCATGAAATTAAAATATCCTTACTTCTTGGAAGGAAAGTCATGACCAACCTAGACAGCATATTCAAAAGCAGAGACATTACTTTGCCAACAAAGGTCCATCTAGTCAAGGCTATGGTTTTTCCAGTGGTCATGTAGGGATGTGAGAGTTGGACTATAAAGAAAGCTAAGTGCCAAAGAATTGATGCTTTTGAACTGTGGTATTGGAGAAGACTCTTGAGAGTTCCTTGGACTGCAAGGAAGTCCAACCAATCCATCCTAAAGGATACCAGTCCTGTGTGTTCATTGGAAGTACTGATGTTGAAGCTGAAACTCCAATACTTTGGCCACCTGATGCGAAGATCTGACTCATTTGAAAAGACTCTGATGCAGGATAAGATTGAGGGCTGAGGAGAAGGGGACGACAGAGGATGAGATGGTTGCATGGCATGGGTTTGGGTGAATTCCGGGAGTTGGTGATGGACAGGGAGGCCTGGTATGCTGCGGTTCATGGGCTCTCAAGGAGTCAGGCTCGACTGTGCAACTGAACTGAAAGTAACATTTTAGTAATATAGAGAATTATAATGTGATCCACATGTGTAATTTTAAAATTTCTAGAATTCATGTTAAGAATAAGGGGAAAATAAAACAGGTGATCTTAATTTTAATAATATATGTAATCATATCAAAAGCTTATCATTTCAAAATAAAATTATTTTTTAAAAGTTATACTAAGTCTTTTTAAAATCTCGTGTATATTTTACACTTACAGTATATTTCAATTTGAGTTACTTAAACTTAAGTGCTTGGGCTTCCTCAGTGTCTCAGCAGTAAAGAATCTGCCTGTAATGCATTACAGGCATGAGACACTGGTTGGATCCCTGGGTTGGGAAGATCCCCTGGAGGAGGGCATGACAACTCTCTTGTATTCTTGCTTGGGGAATCCCATGGGCAGAGAGGAATCTGGCAGGCTACAGTCCATAGGGTTACAACGAGTTGTACATGAGTGAAGCTACTGAGCACTCACACAGAGGCAAACTTTAGTGCTTAGTAGGTATGTATGGCTAGTGACTTGGTTAACTGGCCAAGTTAATCCAATGAGCTAGGCTGTATTTTTGCATTTAAATTGATGAAAATAATAAGATTAATAATATTAATTGACACTTGATATGAAATTTAAATTTCAGTATTCTTAATAAAGACTCATTGGACTATAACAATGCTTATGCATTTACAGATTCTCTGTAGCAAATTCCAGGCTAAAAAATGACAGAGTGAATTAGTTTTGAGAAACTATGTGTCCCCCCAAAGTTTAAGATATTTATTAAATGGCTTTTTGCAAAAAAAGTGTATTGCTCTATTTTTTAGTGGTCCTTTCTGTTAGGGCCATGAATTAATTATTTTAGTTTGTACTCAACACATAGCTGACACACAAAGTAGGCTTTATGTTTTCAAAACACTACATATTTTATGCATTCAATTTATAAGCCCTTATTGAACACCTATAACCCTAAAAGTCAATCTAACTAGAAATCATATCTTAGAATTTTTCTAGCCCAGAACATTGCATCACCAGAATAATAATTGCTACTCTTTGAGATTCTTTCCAGCTCTTTGCCACCCCATAGACTATACAGTTCATGGAAATCTCTAGGCCAGAGTTGGTAGTCTTTCCCTTCTCCAGGGATCTTCCCAATCCAGGGGTCGAACCCAGGTCTCCTACATTGCAGGTGGATTCTTTTCCAGCTGAGCATCAGGGAAGACCAGAATAATAATAAAACATTGTCAAAAAAAGAATTCTCAATTCAGATATCTGTATCCAAACTCCAAGTCTTCCTCATCAGCCATCTTGAGCAATTTACTTATCATTTGTAATTCTTTGTTTTAATATTTTTAAAATGGGTTAAAATAATGCTAACTCATAGGGCTGTGCAATGATTAAATGAGATAATGCATATAATAACAGTATAGTGAGTGAAATCTGGTAAGTATTCAATAAATATTAGATATTTTTAGTACATAAATCTAAAGTTTCCTAACATAAAAGTGTATTCCTTTTGGTAGCTTTTAGTCTCTGCTTTTCAATGAAATGATATTTTAATTAATGGAGTTCATAAAACTGTAAATATTTATCCATTTCATCAAATATTAGCATAACTATGTAGATAAGTTATAAGGAATTTGAACACTGAAACATATTACTAAAATATTATAATTAAACATCTTTTAAATGTATATAAATGGAAATGAAGAATAATTTTAAAGGAGAAATGGGATTCATCCATAAGAAACATGAAAGAAATATTACTTAGAAAGTTTAAAGGATTTTAGAATGAGGAATATACATTTTAGTAATATAATATATAGCTCTACACTAGGCCCATAAAATATTTTTTAAATAAAAATTTAAAAGTTAATAAGAAATGTGTAAATGTTACAAATTATTATTTTTCATATTATAAAATTATTCAAATCAAATGGCTCCATTTATTTCCTTTGTTGACTTGTTAACATAGCTAAAAATAATTATTTGGACAGTTATGTTTAATTTAGGTTTTATGACTCCTTGGAGTGAAGAGAGGAAGAGTGTTGTAATTTTCTGGTCGTGGAGAATCATTTGCTATGGTAAACTGGATAAATGTTTGTGCTGCCTCACGGGAGTGGAATAGAAAAGAGTAGCTGCTTCTATTCTGCTGAGACACCAAGGTCTCCATATTCTTTCAAAATCAGTGGCCTTAGAGGGATCATGAATTGCTGAGGTAGAACAATCCTTACTTTTCTTTATCTCTCATCTACTGCCTTTGAAATCAGCTAGAGCTGCGTATTTGGAAGCAGCACAAAGGGTACGACTGGAAATAAAAATATGGCCTAGGATTTGTGATGCTCAAGTGATTCAGACTCATTTCTCCAATAGCAGCAGTACTGAAATATGCTAGACTTATCACTGATATATTGCAGTTCATAGTGTTCTAATTCATTTCACAGAAGTAATCCTGCCCAGCCCTACCATTACTCTTTTAAATAGAACTTACACTTGGTTCCATTTGAAATAATTCATCATTAAGCCCAGAATGCCTGAGTCCATCAAATTATGCAGATACAGAAAGTGTCCAGACCTTCTTTGTGGACAAAATCACAGTGGTTAAAAACTCCTCTGATGTGTAATGTTCAATTGTGATATAAAATGCACTTCCAGAATGCCAAAGCTTTTTCTTCCTTCAAGTACTTTCTAAAATTCTGTGTATTTGTTTCCCAATGACTAAAAATGGGCATAAACAAGTCCCTTAGCTTCTGTATTCAGCATGCAACAAAATGCACTTATTTTTTCTTATGTGTAAGACTGACATTTTAACAATAGTCTCTTAACATCTTCTTTATTGTATGAATCCACTGCATAGGTTAGTATTGTGTACTTTAGAGACAACATGCCTGTGCTTATTAAAATTTTATTACATCAATGCATATTAACTTTGTTTTGTATTATTGGCTCTTCAGCATCAATTATGTGGATTTTATTTTACCATTTCACCAAAGAAAGAAATGAAATGTATCCCATGTGTTAGAAAAAATACTTATATGAGTAATCTAGAAAATAATTATCACTATGTAGTATTTCACAGTGCAATGTTACAGATTATTACTGAAATCACTATGTTAACTTAGCTTTTTTCCCTTTTAATTTGTAACCCTGTTGTCCACTTTGCTGGATTTATTTTATGGATCACAAATAGACCTAATTTCTTAAACATTTATTGCTGTAAATGACCACTTAACAACAATAACAAAATAATTATATTGTCTTTAGATTTAGGGATTTTTTTAAAAAAAAAAAAAAAAACTGATCAGATAGATTTAAATAAAAGAAGCCAACCATTTAAGAAGAGAAATAACATAAAGTGTCCAAATTTCAACTTCCTGTTACTTATAAATACATAGTGTCTTATGTTTGTAAACAAGGTCAGATAAAAAATTCTCTAGTCTTTTTTCACAAACTATCACATCTTGGAACTAATATTTTATTTAAGTGTATAGTTATTAATCAGTTTCAATTCAAAACATGGCATTCCTTTGGTTTCTGCACACTCTAGTTACACATTGAGTAGTCTCTTATTTTAAGTCAAACTCCTATCACTAATCATGGAGGAACAAAGATGTGTCCAAATTTTGAAGGAACATGGGTGTCCCAAAGCTCAGATAATGAATTTTAGCTCTCTCTGGAGAAAAGCCTTTCCTGTATGTAGTCTGGCAATATTCCAAGATTTCTTTTTAAAAGTAACTCCATATGTGTACTGAAAATAAGCTAGTGATGTTTTAAATCAACTGGAAAGAGAGGCTGTTCTTTTCAATATTTTTTTCCTAAGCATAACTTTGAAGTGCAGCATTTGGGGATTATGAAGGTTTGGGTTACCTGCTGAATGAAGGCATGGAAAATTATTTGAAAGTACCTTCCTTTTTTTGAAACAGTCCTTTAAACTTATGAAATATCACCTGTGGTTAAGAAAAAAGTATGCAATTGAAAGCATTTTTTTCAACCTAAAGACAAAGAGTTAATTTTAAATTGTGATTATATTTTCCAAGTTTTCTATGGCTGCAAGATTATAATCAAAAGTTTGTGGTTCACTTATTTTAGAGGCCAGAGATGATGGGGACAAGTGAATGTTATTAAATTAGAGAAAATATGGATAAACTTATAATGAGTTAGGTACTGTGAGCAAAACTGAAGCAAAGACCACAGCTTACTATGCTCTAATGATTGTCTCACAGCAGGATTTTAAGTGATTTCATTCTCAAATAAATTCAACTTGCATCTATTTCTCAGTAATGTATTCTAAATTTATGTAAGGCATTCAAATATTTGAAATATATATATATGTACATATATTCCATTTTGTAATACTTTTGGCTAGCAAAAAGTTGGTACATTGCCAGATTTGTATATCATGTATATATATATATATGAAATGTATTTGAATAAGAATTCTTCAGAAAGTAAAGGAATTGTAATAATATATGTCTTATTTACATCATAAAAGATATCCTTTGCCTAATGTGTCACAGACACAGTTGATAGCAATTTTCTAACAGCCTTTCGAAAAGATATGAATGGTTCTATAGTTAAATATTTATTTTAACATACAAAATTTGTTTTTCACTATATCCAAAAAGGAAGATGGCTGCATCTTTTTTTTTAGTAGCTCTATAAATTGATAAAAAAAAAGTAACCGAAAAAGCAACCTGATATCTCTTAAATGGCAACTGTGTTAAAAATCATGTTTCAGAGATACTGTAAAGCTATCTCTTCAGAAACTCATTTTCAAAGTATTTCAGCATTTATAATTGGCAAATAATTTTTAATTTATATATTTAAACCATGTGATATAGTGCATCAGTTCAGTTCAGTCACTCAGTTGTGTCCGACTCTTTGCGACCCCATGAATCGCAGCACACCAGGCNTCAATATAATTCATTACATTAACAAATTGAAAAATAAAAGCCATAAGATTATCTCAATAGATGCAGAGAAGGCCTTTGACAAAATTCAACATCCATTTATGATAAAAACTCTCCAGAAAGCAGGAATAGAAGGAACATACTTCAACATAATAAAAGCTATATATGACAACCCACAGCAAAAATTATCCTCAATGGTGAAAAACTGAAAACATTTCCCCTAAAGTCAGGACTAAGACAAGGATGCCCACTTTCACCACTACTATTTAACATCGCTCACCGCTACTATTTAACATCGCTCATTATTAGAGAAATGCAAATCAGAACTACAATGAGACATCACCTCTCACCAGTCAGAATGGTCATCATCAAAAAGTCTACAAACAATACTTGCTAGAGAGGGTGCGGATAAAAGGGAACACTCTTGCACTGTTGGTGGGAATGTAAATTGATACAGCCACTATGAAAGACAGTATGGAGATTCTTTAAAAATGTAGGGATAAAACCACTATATCAACAATGCCACTCCTAGGCATATACCCTGCTGCTGCTGCTAAATCGTTCCAGTAATGTTTTATTCTGTGTGACCCCATAGATGGCAGCCCACCAGGCTCCGCTGTCCCTGGGATTCTCCAGGCAAGAACACTGGAGTGGGTTGCCATTTCTTTCTCCAATGCATGAAAGTGAAAAGTGAAAGTGAAATTGCTCAGTTGTGTCCGACTCTTCATGACCCCATGGATTGCAGCCTACCAGGCTCCTCCATCCATGAGATTTTCCAGGCAAGAGTACTAGAGTGGGTTGCCATTGCCTTCTCCCTGAGGAAACCAAAATAGAAAAAGATATCTGTATCCCATTGTTCACTGTGGCAGTGTTTACAATAGCTAGAACATGGAAGCAACCTAGAAGTCCACCAAGAGATGAATGGATAAAGAAGTTGTGGTACATATGCAAAATGGACTATTACTCAGCCATAAAAAAGAATGCATTTGAGTCAATTCTAATGAGGTGGATGAATCTAGAACCTATTATACCGAGTGAAGTAAGTCAGAGAAAGATAAATATCATATTCTAACACATATGTATGGAATCTAGTAAAATGGTACAGAAGAGTTTATTTACAAGGCAGCAATGGAGAAACAGACATAGAAAATAGACTTATGGACATGGGGAGAGGGGAGGACAGGGTGAGATGTATGGAAAGAGTAACATGGAAACTTACATTACCATATATAAAATAGATAGCCAATGGGAATTTGTTGTGTGACTCAGGAAACTCAAACAGGGGCTCTGTATCAACCTAGATGGGTGGGATGGGGAGGGAGATGGGAGGAAGGTTCAAAAGGGAGGGGATATATGTATACCTATGGCTGATTCATGTTGAAATTTGACAAAAAACAAAAGTTTGTAAAGCAAGTATCCTTCAATAAAAAAATAAAATTTAACCATGGGATAGAAGTGAGGTTGGCTCTGATTTCTGTAAGAGAACATTGTTCCTTTAATCATAAACTGGCTATCTTTTTTTATTGCTTACATGGTAATTCATACATTTCTTTTGATATCTTGAATCAAAATATAATTTATATGTCAATCACTCTTGTATGCTATAAAATGCCACAAGTACTGCATTGTACTTTATTTATTCTTATTTTCCCATTGCTGCACTTAGTTCCACTGCAGACATAGTTGGCACTTCACAAATGTTTTGTACATGATTATGAATCAATAAACTTAAGAGCAGTCATTTAAACAATGAATGCAAAAATCATCATATTTATCCATTGATGAGATTTGTCATACTATTAATTAACATTTTCTAAGCTGAGTTAAAAAATTTTGAAGATCTTTACTCGGAGTACAATTTGTATCAGAAAATTTGAGAAATTAATCATGGTAACAAACATTTCCCACTAAATGATGAAATTAAAAAAAAAACTTACCATGAACATATCTTGATAAACAAAATAATTATGAAAATAATTTCATTAATAATAAATTATGTTCAGTGGAGTCATTAATGTCAATTGTTAAGGATATTGCTCAAATTTTTATTTTTGTAATGCACATATCCATTTTAGTATGTAAACAATTCAAAAGTCTTCTCCCAAGGAAACACTGTGCTATGCTTAGTCACTCAGTCGCCCTTTGTGACCTCATGGACTAGCCAGCAAGGCTCCTCTGTCCATGGAAATTCTCCAGGCAAGACTACTGGAGTGGGTTGCCATTCCCTCCTCCCATGAAGCACTAACACCTCATAAAACAGAGTTTATAAAATGTTTTCTATCAGCAGGCACTTTTTTCTGTCCTAAAATGATTTAATTCTTCATCTTTTGTCAGATATTTACCATTTGGAATAAATTTGGATGTTCATTTCCTAACTGTATTTATTTAAAAGAAGTAGATAACTCTTTAAATAATGCATTATTCTTCAGCATGCTGCTGCTGCTGCTGCTACTAAGTCACTTCAGTCATGTCCAACTCTGTGCGACCCCATAGAACAGCAGCCTACCAGGCTCCCCCATCCTTGGGATTCTCCAGACAAGAACACTGGGGTGGGTTATTTACCCCTAAAACATATTTTCAATGGCAGAGTTTATGCAAATTAAATTAAAATGCACATTGTGATCAAAGAAATCAATCTAGTTTCAAATGTTTTTCCTGAATATGAAAATTACAAAGTGTCTCTTAAGAAACTTTTAAAAAAAGATTTTCTAATCACAGGCAAAATGCAATAACAAGAATTTTTCTTAAATGTAATAAAGTAAAATTTGTGTGCCTAACCTAGAATGGTTAAACAACAAAAATAATATTGTGATATAAATATTCACACTTTTACAAGATCTTGTCTTTTACAGCCACTCTAAAGTCTTAAGTGCCAAACATAGCCCCAAGACAGATGCTATGCAATTTATGCTCCATAAATTAAAAACAAAACACATTTTATGATCTTAAAGGGAAATACATTTGTCCACTGTCTAGTCAAGGCTGTGGTTTTTCCTGTGGTCATGTATGGATGTGAGAGTTGGACTGTGAAGAAAGCTGAGCGCTGAAGAATTGATGCTTTTGAACTGTGGTGTTGGAGAAGACTCTTGAGAGTCCCTTGGACTGCAAGGAGATCCAACCAGTCCATTCTGAAGGAGATTGGCCCTGGGATTTCTTTGGAAGGAATGCTGCTAAAGCTGAAGCTCCACTACTTTGGCCACCTCATGCGAAGAGTTGACTCATTGGAAAAGACTCTGATGCTGGGAGGGATTAGGGGCAGGAGGGGAAGAGGACGACAGAGGATGAAATGGCTGGATGACATCATGGACTCGATGGACCTGAGTCTGAGTGAACTCCGGGAATTGGTGATGGACAGGGAGGCCTGGCGTGCTGCAATTCATGGGGTCACAAAGAGTCGGATACGACTGAGCGACTGAACTGAACTGAACTGAACTGTCTTTTCCTACAATAGGAAAAGTGTCCTGAAATATTTGAAGGGATTTTTTAAGATAATAACCTTCAAAATTAGGACAAGACAGAAAGAAGCAGGTAAACATTTCATCAACATTTAGTATCTTAACAATTTCAGTCAACTTTGTTCTAACTCTATAGAAAGTGAAGCGAATTTACTGTATATCTAATTTTCAGAGATCAGAAATTTTGATAAAACAAAGCAATTCAATATTTGTAGAAAAGCACATTGGTAGTGTCAATCTCTTGTTCTGCCTCTTCTCTGCAGCACCAGGAAGTGGTATAAAGCCCTATAAAAACACAACATTGCTGGGGAACTAATAGGTTGATGTAAGTGGAAATTCAGTATAAGCGGGTTTGACAAATGTGGGGAAATTTAACGTTGAGCCCACGGGATTTCTGGCCAGACTTTTAAATTTGATTGATAGATTTAAGAATTTTATATATATGGATTCAATACAAGTGGGTATCATGGTATCATAAAAACAATATCATCAACTAAAGAAGTTGCAAAACTTTATCTCCTGGGCATTGGATGTGTAATGTCTTTTAAAGCTAGTAAAGTTAACAGTTGCAACTCACCTGTTTTTACCTCCTCTGATGTGGTTTTGCAATTTACTGTTTCTTCTTGAGTTTTTTGCATGTTGTCTTTTAATCAAATGAACATTTGATAAAATGCTAAGCACAATCTTTTTATTTTCTTCCTATTTTAGTTTTTCTTTGATTACAGTTTTGTTTTCTAATGCTATTTTGATATTCAGTTAAAAATGTCTTTTAATTTAATTTCTGAAAGGAACTTCCTTCAAATATTGTATATATTGTTCCAGATATCCTTTTCTTTGATTTAACAAAAAGCAAAAAAAAAAAAAAAAAAAGCAACCTATATCAATCCTAAAGGAAATCAACTCTGAATATTCATTGGAAGGACTGATGCTGAAGCTGAAGTTCTAATATTTTGGCCACCTGATGCGAAGAGCTGACTCATTGGAAAAAACCCTGATGCTGGGAAAGATTGAGAGCAGGAGGAAGGGGGCAACAAAGGATGAGACAGTTGGATGACATCATTGACCCAATGGACATGAGTTTGAGGAAACTCCAGGAGATAGAGGACAGGGAAGGACAGGGAAGCATGGTGTGCTGCATTTCATGGAGTCACAAAGAGTCAGACATGACTTAGTGACTGAACAACAATAATTACTTCTTCTATACTTTGTAAAGCCATAATAAAGATAGACTTGCATTCCTTACAGATGCTTTTCTCACTTCTTTAACTCCAGTCCTTATGGCATCTCTGGCATATAGACACTCTGCTCTCAAAGGACTTCAGTGAAGAGGGCTATCATTTTGAACCCACTTAACGTTGCCCTGAATGTTTCCTGCAGTTCGTCAGATTTTCATTTTGATTTTCATTTGATCTGATTGACAAGCATTTCTAACAATCTTTCCTCTTAACAGTGTAATGGTATAGACTAAAACTGAATAGATAGGCATTTTAAAAACATAGTTCTATGGTAATGACATTTACTTTGTTCTTTTTAAAAATTAAAGATAAAATTTTATAGATTTTTAATGATCTATTTTAAAACTTAAAGCTACTTTGTGTGCTTAGTCACTCAGTCATGTCCAACTCTTTGTAACCCCATGGACTGTAGCCTGCCAGGCTCCTCTGTCCATAGGGATTCTCAATGCAAGAATACTGGAGTGGGTTGCCATGACCTCCTCCAGGGGATCTTCCCAACCCAGGGATTAAACCCAGGTCTCCCACATTACAGGTGGATTCTTTACCATCTGAACCATTAAAAGTTTTTTATTTAGACTATTTTTATGATTTTTCTTTTTAACTTCTGTTAATGCTTGCTTTTAAAACAATCATCTATTAATGAAATTTTCCAGTATATAGATTAAAAATAGATTTTCTATGAGCCAATTGGCTTAAAAGAGCAAGAAAATTTAATTACCAGTCATGAAGAAATTAACAATGATAATTTTTTAACACATTCCCTTGTGTTGTGTTTTATTACTTTCTATCTGTATATTTGACATTATGTCTTGATTACACACTTCTGTTATCTCTTTACTATGTTTTTTCATCTTTCTTGCTTCAATCCTGATATTCTGAACCTCAGTTTTGCTTCATGACTTTGGAAGGTGCCCTTAGTTTGAACCTCAGAAGTCTATTCTTGGTTGAGAAGAAAACTCTTCACTAAAGTCCTTTGAGAATGGGATCCAAATTGTTTTTGGTCTCTCATTGAATTTCCCAGGTAGCAATGAATTACTTGGGGGGAAAACAAGGTAGTTTAGGTAAAAATAATCAAATATTCCATTGGATATTTTTAATGTGTCAATGCAATTGCTATTTTAACTACTGTTTTATTAATAAGATCCACCCAAATTATGCTTGTATTAGACACATTAAAATAATTCACTTCAGTGATGAGTGAAATACATTATGTATGAAAGTGACTAAAATATCTAGGACATATGAATATTAATTAAATATCAAATATTATTGTCATTATTTCTTAAATATTTTAAAAATATAAAATAGGATTTGTGGCAGGCAGAATGCCACCCCCCATCCTCATCCTTCCAAAAAAAAATCTACACCCTTATGGCTGGAATTTGTGAATATGTTCCTTTGTGTGGTAAAATAACTTGGAGGTAGAATTAAATTTATTTAACATATAAAACAGGGAGATTTCTAGTAATTATAGGTATGCCTAATGTGAACAAATGTAGAAATGAATTCTTGCCCAGAGCATTGTGTGAGGATCTTGTTCTTGCCTATACCTTGAATTCTGCCTCTGAGACCCTAGGGAGAGGACTCAGTGGAGTCCACCTTCGTTTCTAACCTGTAGAAATGATGAGATAATAAACACGTGTTAATGCTAAGTTTGTCATAATTTGTTATAACAGAAATTAAAAAGAAAAACAAATACAGAAGTCTTCTGAAATAAATAAAATATTGCTTACATACGCTAAGGAATTCCCAGGTGACTCAGTGGTAAAGAATCTGCCTGCTGATGCAGGAAATGTGGGTTAGACTCCTGGATAGGGAAATTTCCCTGGAGGAGGAAATGGCAACCCACTCCAGTATTCTAGCTGGGAAAATCCTAAGGACAAAGGGGCCTGGTCAGCTACAGTCTCTGAGGTCACAAAGAGTTGGACTTGACTGAGCAACTAAACACACATGCACACACATATGTTAAATCTCCAAATACTTGTGTCCATTTTTCATTCCTAAAAAAACTAAAATGCATGTTAAGCACAAATGTATTAGGCAAATAAACACCATTTGTTTATCTTATTATATGTTTTCCGGTCAAAATACAAGTGAATAGAATTTTTTATTTTTATTTTTTTGCTTTACAATACTGTATTCATTTTGCCATACATTGACATGCATCAACCACGAGTGTATATAAGCTCCCAATCCTGACCCCCCTCCCCCCTCCCATTTCACACCAGTCAGAATGGCTGTGATCCAAAAGTCAACAAGTGAATAGAATTTTAACCTAAGCTAAGTCTTCAAGATCAAATTTCCAATTCAATCTTTTAATGATAAAAACCAGAATTGCAGAANTTGACATGCATCAACCACGAGTGTATATAAGCTCCCAATCCTGACCCCCCTCCCACCTCCCATTTCACACCAGTCAGAATGGCTGTGATCCAAAAGTCAACAAGTGAATAGAATTTTAACCTAAGCTAAGTCTTCAAGATCAAATTTCCAATTCAATCTTTTAATGATAAAAACCAGAATTGCAGAAATACTCTGGAGAAAATAAAGGCTGTAAAATTTCACCTGAGACAATTATTACTTTTGAAGAACCAAATTTGAGTAAACATAAAAAACTGTAGAAAGCCTAGAATCTAATTTGTTTACTTGAAGAATAATATTCAAATGGAGATTTTGAATGAGAAATTGATTGTTACATATTATATCAGGATTTATCAACCTCAGCACTATTGATATTTTGGACTAGATAATTCTTTGCTGATAGGGACCAGAGGCATAAAGGAAATTATCCTGTGCGTTGTAAGATGTTCACTGGCATGCTTAGCCCTACTCAACAGACCCACGAGCAACCAAACAACTTGTAATAATCAAAAAGTTCTCCTGATATTGCCAATACTTCCTTCAATGAAGAGAGAAGCAAATAAACCCTAGTTGAGAAAATTCATTTGATTTTAATCTGTACCCAATATCAATTATTGGATTCAAATGAAAATGTCTATTTTGCTTTTGTTTTAGTTCATCATATTCAATTAGTGACTATTATTTGTTTCATTATTGTTATTGCTTTAGTTATCCCATTGTGATTTTATGCATGGCTTCCACTGAGCTGTGGCAGTTTTATTACAGGTAGTATCTGAATGAGCAGGTTTGCTTCTTACTAATAATTTTGAAACCAATTTTCCCTCAAGTTGTGAATTTTGCTTTATGCTTACAATCTCAAATGAAAGAAATGTAAACAAAAGAACTGCATTGCATTTTTCCATTCATGATCAAAACAGAAAAAATATACTCTTCTTTTATATGTCTATACACTGATTTATATTTAACTCATTCATTCATTCACTCATCCATTAAACAACTACTGGTGACTCACATGGGCTTAGTTCTGAGTATACTATGGCAAACAAAATCTAATCTTCTCCTTTAAATACTTTAATAGAAGGAAAAAATTGACATTTAACAGCAAATATCTACTAGCAGGAAATAGTAATATATGATTAGTACTAGATGATAAGAGAATGGTAAGAGGTATAACTAATCCAACTTCTTTATGATCTGAAGGGTAAGATCTTAGCTTACCCCTGGAGTTTATCACTGGGAAACTTTTAGGTACATCACTAAATCAGAGTAGCAAGTCTATAGATTTCTAACTAGTACAACAGTAGAAAAAGTTTCATCTGGAAAAGCAAAGTTTGTATGTTTTGACACTCTTTAATCTAAGAGTGTCCCTCAAAAGTGCTACCACATAGAAGTACATGATAATCAATTTGGTTTGATATAAGAGGAAACTGAATTTGCAAAAAAAAAATTTTTATCATTCAGGATGATTTTTCTTTATGAATGAAACAAAGCAAAATGATAAAATTTTTTGCCAGTGCTACCAAATAATATAAATTTCTGAAAATAGTTTCTTTCTAACTTTATTGAGATATCACTGATATATGACATTGCATAAGCTTAAAGTATGCAACATGTTGATTTAATATACTTAATCAGCAAACTGATTACACGATAGCTTATAACTAACACCTCCATTACATCACAGAGTTATCATTTCCAGGTTTAGTGAGAACATTTAAAATTTAAGTCTCAGCAAATTTCAACTATAGAAAACTGTATTATTGACTATAATCACAATTCTGTACATTCAGTTCAGTTCAGTTGCTCAGTTGTGTCCGACTCTTTGTGACCCCAAGGACCGCAGTAGGCCAGGGCCCCTGTCCATCACCAACTCCCAGAATTTACCCAAACTCATGTCTATTGAGTCAGCGACGCCATCCAACCATCTCATCCTCTGTCAACCACTTCTCCTCCCACCTTCAATCTTTCAAAGGATCAGGGTCTTTTCCAATGAGTCAGCTCTTTGCATCAGGTGGCCACAGTATTGGAATTTTAGCTTCAGCATCAATCCTTCCAATGAATATTCGGGACTGATTTCTTTCAATGGACTGGCTGGATCTCCTTGCAGTCCAAGGGACTCTCAAGAGTCTTCTCCAACACCACAGTACAAAAACTTTAGTTATTCGATGCTCAGCTTTCTTTATAGTCCAAATCTCACATCCATACATGACTACTGGAAAATCCATAGCCTTGACTAGAAGGACCTTTGTTGGCAAAGCAATGTCTCTGCTTTTTATATGCTACCTAGTTTGGTCATGACTTTTCTTCCAAGGAGTAAGTGTCTTCTAAGTTCATGGCTGCAATCACCATCTGCAGTGATTTTGGAGGCCTCCCAAAATAAAGTTTGCCACTGTTTCCACTGTTTCCCCATCTGTTTCCCATGAAGTGTTGGGACCAGATGCCATGATATTCATTTTCTGAATGCTGAACTTTAGGCCAACTTTTCCACACTCCTCTTTCACTTTCATCAAGAGGCTTTTTAGTTCTTCTTCGCTTTCTGCCATAAGGGTGGTGTCACTGCATATCTGAGGTGATTGATATTTCTCCTGGCAATCTTGATTCCAGCTTGTGCTTCTTCCAGCCCAGTGTTTCTCATGATGTACTCTGTATATAGGTTAAATAAGCAGGGTGACAATATACAGCCTTGACAAACTCCCTTCCCTATATGGAACCAGTCTGTTGTTCCATGTCTAGTTCTAACTGTTTTTTCCTGACCTGCAAATAGATTTCTCAAGAAGTAGATCAGGTGGTCTGGTGTTCCCATCTCTTTCAGACTTTTCCACTGTTTATTGTGATCCACACAGTCAAAGGCTTTGGGATAGTCAATAAAGCAGAAATAGATGTTTTTCTGGAACTCTCTTGCTTTTTTGATGATCTAGCAGATGTTGGCAATTTGATCTCTGGTTCCTCTGTCTTTTCTAAAACCAGCTTGATCATCTGGAAGCTCATAGTTCACATACTGTTGAAGTCTGGCTTGGAGAATTTTGGGACTTACTTTACTATTGTGTGAGATGAGTGCAAGTGTGTGATAGTTTGAGCATTCTTTGGCATTGCTTTTCTTTGGGATTGGAATGAAAACTTACCTTTTCNATCATCTGGAAGCTCATAGTTCACATACTGTTGAAGTCTGGCTTGGAGAATTTTGGGCCTTACTTTACTATTGTGTGAGATGAGTGCAAGTGTGTGATAGTTTGAGCATTCTTTGGCATTGCTTTTCTTTGGGATTGGAATGAAAACTTACCTTTTCCAGGCCTGTGACCACCGTTGAGTTTTCTAAATTTGCTGGCATATTGAGTGCAGCACTTTCACAGCATCGTCTTTTGATTTGAAATAACTCAACTGGAATTCCATCACCTCCACTAGCTTTGTTCATAGTGATGCTTCCTAAGACCCTTTTGACTCCACATTTCACAATGTCTAGCTCTAGGTGTGTGATCACTTATCTGGGTCATGAAGTTTTTTTTTTGTACAGTTATTCTATGTATTCTCGCCACCTCTTCCTAATATCTTCTGCTTCTGTTAGTTCCATACCATTTCTGTCCTTTATCAAGCCCATCTTTGCATGAAATGTTCCCTTGGTATCTCTAATTTTCTTGAAGATCTCTAGTCTTTCCCATTCTGTTGTTTTCTTCTATTTCTTTCCACTGATCACTGAGGAAGGCTTTCTTATCTCTCCTTGCTATTCTTTGGAAGTCTGCATTCAGATGCTTATATCTTTCCTTTTCTCCTTTGCTGTTCACTTCTTTTCTTTTCACAGCTATTTGTAAGGCCTCCCAAGACAGCCATTTTGCTATTTTGCATTTCTTTTTCTTGGGGATGGCCTTGATCCCTGTCTCCTGTACAATGTCATGAACCTCCATCCATAGTTCATCAGGCACTCTGTCTATCAGATCTAGTCCCTTAAATCTATTTCTCACTTCCACTGTACAATTATAAGGGATTTGATTTAGGTCATACCTGAATGGTCTAGTGATTTTCTGTACTTTCTTCAATTTTAGTCTGAATTTGGCAATAAAGAGTTCATGATCTGAGCCACAGTCAGCTACCAGTCTTGTTTTTGGTGACCATATAGAGCTTCTCCATCTTTAGCTGCAAAGAATAAAATCAATCTGATTTCAGTGTTGACCATCTGGTGATGTCCCTGTGTAGTCTTCTCTTGTGTTGTTGGAAGAGGGTGTTTGCTATGACTAGTGTGTTCTCTTGGCAAAACTCTGTTAGTCTTTGCCCTGCTTCATTTTGTATTCCAAGGCCAAATTTGCCTGTTACTCCAGGTATTTCTTGATTTCCTGCTTTTGCATTCCAGTGCCCTATAATGAAAATGACATCTTTTTTGGGTGTTAGTTCTAGAAGGTCTTGTAGGTCTTATAGAACCATTCAACTTCAGCTTCTTCAGCATTACTGGCCAGGGCATAGACATGAATTACTGTGATATTGAATGATTTACCTTGGAAACATACAGAGATCATTCTGTCATTTTTGAGATTGCATCCAAATACTGTATTTTGTACTCTCTTANGTGTTAGTTCTAGAAGGTCTTGTAGGTCTTATAGAACCATTCAACTTCAGCTTCTTCAGCATTACTGGCCAGGGCATAGACATGAATTACTGTGATATTGAATGATTTACCTTGGAAACATACAGAGATCATTCTGTCATTTTTGAGATTGCATCCAAATACTGTATTTTGTACTCTCTTATTGACTATGATGGCTATTCCATTTCTTCTAAGGGATTCCTGCCCACAGTAGTAGATATAATGGTCATCTGAGTTAAATTCAGCCATTCCATTCCATTTTAGTTCGCTGATTGTTAAAATGTCAATATTCACTCCTGCCATCTGCTTTTTGACCACTTCCAATTTGCCTTGATTCATGGACCTAAAATTCCAGATTCCTATACAATATTGTTCTTTACAGCATCAGACGTTTCTTCCATCACCAGTCACATTTACTACTGGGTGATGTTTTGCTTTCACTCCATCTCTTCACTCTTTCTGTACATTAGATCCCCCAAATTTTTATATTTCGTGTGGAAATTTGTGCTACTTTACCAATATTTTCCCATTTCCTCCACTTCTAGCCTCTTATAACCACCATTCTACTCTCTATTATCTCAGCTTTTTAAGATTCCATATAAAAGTGATATCATGCAGTACTTGAATTTGTCCAGCTGGTCTTGTAAAGCAAGTTCAGAGTATTCCTTCTTCATTTTTTTTTGAAGGGCTTGATAAGGACTTTTATTAATTCTTTATTAAATGTTTGGTAGAAGTCACCAGTGAATCCACCTCATCTTGGACTCTTCCATGTGGGGTAATTTCAGATTATTGATTAAATCATATTAAAAATCAAAGGTATGTTCAGACTTTCTATTTCTTCATAGCATAGTCTTATTCTGGTATAGTCTAGTCTGTATGTTCCTAGAGATGTATCCANATTAAATGTTTGGTAGAAGTCACCAGTGAATCCGCCTCATCTTGGACTCTTCCATGTGGGTAATTTCAGATTATTGATTAAATCATATTAAAAATCAAAGGTATGTTCAGATTTTCTATTTCTTCATAGCATAGTCTTATTCTGGTATAGTCTAGTCTGTATGTTCCTAGAGATGTATCCATTTCTTCCAATTGTCAAATAGGTTTGCATATAATGTTCATAGTAGTGTTTTATGGTTGTTTGTATTTCTGTGGTATCACAGCAATGTCTTGTCTTCCACTTCTGAATTTGTCCAGTTGAGCATTTTCTTAATTAGTCTAGCTAAAGTTTTATCAACTGCCCTTACCTGTTCAAAACACTGTTAGCTTTGTTGATTCTTTTACTGAACCAGATGTTTTTGTCCAATATGCAAGAACCAAACACTGAGACACTGAGATTTACATCAGAGAAAAGGTTTATGTCATGAGGTAGTCAAGTGAGGATATGGAAGAAAAAATTTCAAATCTGCCTCCCTAAAGGTGAAGTGCTCGAGATATTTATGGGATAAAGCTGAGTCATAGGGAACTTGGGGATAGGTGATTGAAGATAAGAAAAAAATGTAAGGTAAACACTGTTCTCTTCCAGTGCAACTAAGCGACAAGCTGCTTCATTGGATGCAAGTTCAGAAAATGGTGACATATTAGCCTGTTCTGAGGGTGAAGTTTTTGACTCTCTGATGTCAAAAGATCACAGATTGGATACTCATGCATGCTTAGTTGGAAGGCAGTGGTCCTAATAAGTCCTAACTAGCTTGAGCTTGAACTGGACACATCTGACTCCAAGCTTCTGAAAAACAGTTTGGGCAAAATCTTATGGTTTAGGCTGCATGACACCTGGAGGAAAGACAAGTTTCTGTAGCAACAATTAAAGTGAACTTGATCAGTGAAGATAGGTTATAGTGCATTGTTTATTAAGCAAATTACAATTTTATGTATCTATCCTTGGCTTCGATCTTTTCTAATGTTTATTCAGACTCTATTACTGCTCCTATCTTTATTATTTCCTACCTTCTAGATTTGGGCTTACTTTGTTCTCCTTTTTTTTTTAGTTCCTTAATGTGTGGCATTATATTCTATGAAGTTTGTTCTTACTTCTTAATGTAGGTATTGATCACTATAAACTTACTTCTTAGAATCTACTGTATATTTTTGGGGTTATGGTTGCCATAAGGCTCACATAAAATTTCTTATAGATATAATGGATATGTGTGAGTGTTCAGTTGCTCGGTCATGTCTGACTCTTTGTGAACCTATGAACTGTAGCCCACCAGGTTTCTCTCTCCATAGGATTTCCCAGGCAAGAATGTTGAAGTGGGTTGTC
>SJYA01001930.1:0-16030 GCA_006410615.1 Neotragus moschatus | reverse complement strand
GGGAGTTGTTGATGGACAGGGAGGCCTGGCGTGCTGCAATTCATGGGGTCGCAAAGAGTCACGACTGAGCGACTGAACTGAACTGAACTGAACTGAGCCTAGCATTCCAAGACACAACTCTAACTGTTTAGAAGTACTCACGACTAAACTTTCTGAGAAATATTTTTTCCTCAAATCATTATGTGTCATCATAGTACCTCAGTTTCCTACTAGGCTCTTATATCAATTGATACAAATATGTATCAATTGTAATTGTATTTTATGCGTCCTTGAAATTTATTTTATTTTGACTGCTTTGCCAAATTGACTTTTTAGTTTTATTAATAAAGTAGCAAAGACTTGAAGATAGTATAGATATTTACCTAATGAAAGTGAAAGTGTTAGTCCCTCAGTAGTGTCCAACTCTGCAACCCCATGGACATAGCCCACCAGGCTCCTCTGTCTATGGAATTCTCTAGGCAAGAATACTGGAGTGAGTGGCCATTCCCTTCTCCAGGGGATCTTCCAAACACAGGGATTAAACCTGTGCTTTCTGCATTGTAGGCAGATTACCCTCTAACCCACCAAGGAAATCCAATATTTACCTAAAAGTAAAGGTAGAGTGGAAGTTGCTCAGCCATGTCTGACTCTTTGTGACCACATGGACTGTAACCCACCAGGCTCCTCTGTCCATGGGATTCTCCAAGCAAGAACACGGGAGTGGATTGCCATTCCCTTCTCCAGGGAATCTTCCCAACCCAGGAATTGAACCTATGTTTCCTGCATTGCAGGTAGATTCTTTACCATCTGTGCCACCAGAGAAGTCCAATATTCATCTAAAGGATAATTAATTAGGCTAAACAGCGTTGTGCTTGTTCCTGAAAATATGGCTGATTGACTATTATAATTTTTGTTATTGTTGTTGACAATTTTGTGTTATTACCTTTCTTTTTCTCTTGCATTAGATGTAATTGCACCAGCTTCCAGCTATCAAACTTCCTTTTCAATTTTGTTCCATCAGAATTAAACTATGTCTGTTATTATGCTTCTCATATTTATTCTATTCTGGAGCATTTTAGGAAGACCATTTGTCAAAACTGCACTTATTTGGGGTAAAAAGAACTGCATTGCAGACTGTGGGTTTCCCCAGTGGCTCAGTGTAAACAATCTGCCTGCAGTGCAAGAGACTGGGGTTTGATCCCTGGGTCAGGAAGATCCCTGGACAAGGGCATGACAACACACTCCAGTATTCTTGCCTGGAGAATCCTATGGACAGAGAGGCCTGACTACAGTCCACAGGGTCATAAAGAATCCCACACAACTAAAGAGATTGAGCACACATGTACTCAGACTGCAACATCTGTGAAGGGAAGCCTTGTCAGCTGAAAAAGGCTCAGTATGCCTGAGCCAAGCGAGACACTCAGTCCAACGTTTAAGACACAATCCAATTCCATGTACACCTTTTTCTGAAATTAATGAACTTCATCCCCCAGAAGCTCTTGTTCATCCCAGGGGCATGTACTCAAGTCCGAAAGTAGTACCATAAATTTTTATTAGTCTTTCATGAGTCTATTGTTCTTTCATTAAATAATAATAATAATATGGAGGCAAAGTATACCTGGATATATTGCTTAACAATGGCNAATTAATGAACTTCATCCCCCAGAAGCTCTTGTTCATCCCAGGGGCATGTACTCAAGTCCGAAAGTAGTACCATAAATTTTTATTAGTCTTTCATGAGTCTATTGTTCTTTCATTAAATAATAATAATAATATGGAGGCAAAGTATACCTGGATATATTGCTTAACAATGGCATTGAGAAAGATGGTAATGATAACCCTGTATGCGAGACAGCAAAAGAGACACAGATGTATAGAACAGTCTTATAGACTCTGTGGGAGAGGGCGAGAGTGGGATGATTTGGGAGAATGGCAGTGAAACATGTATAATACCGTATGTGAAACAAAATGCCAGTCTAGGTTTGATGCATGATACAGGAAGCTCGGCGCTGGTGCACTGGGATGACCCAGAAGGATGGTATGGTAAGGGAGATGGGAGGGGGCTTCAGGATGGGGAACACGTGTACACCCGTGGCGGATTCATGTTGATATATGGCAAAACCAATACAATATTGTAAAGTAATTAGCCTCCAATTAAAATAAATAAATTTATATTAAAAAAATATAACACCTGAAAATTCTCTAAATTCAATTGTAAGTCATGTATCACTTGAATTTTGGTGGCGAGGGAGCTGACTTCTTACATACAGATGAACTTTGAAACATTTTAAGCAAAATAATATTCACTTACTAAGTAGAACTATTTATGTCTTCATTGAGCTACACTAATTTGCAGATTTTTTGACATTTTTTGACAACTGACATGCAGTTGTTTAAGGTCATATCTTTTGGAAGTACTAATCAAAACTTTCATGACACATATAACTTTTGGACAACTAACATAAAACAGAAGAGTACTCTATCTATCTCAAGAAACCCTGATTTGTTATAATGTGAGAAGGAATTATAGGACAATGAAAAAAATTTAAAAGAAAGAAACGGAACTAGTTCATTCATCAAACATGCTATAAGAAAATATTTGACCTAAATGTCATTTCTTGTTCTTTATTACCAGGACCTATATAAAGAGGGGGCTTCCCTGGTGACTCAGATGGTAAAAAATCTGTCTGCAATTCAGGAGTCCCAGATTCAATCCCTGGATAGGAAAGCTCCCCTGGAGAAAGGAATGGTTCTCATTCCAGTATTTTTGACTGGAGAATTCCATAAACAGAGGAAACCGGTGGGCTACAATCCATGGAGTCACAAAGAGTCAGACATGACAGCTTTTCTTAATTGAAGGGCATAGTTCTAAACTAATTAACTCAATAGTGTATTAGTTTCTGTAGGTTTTCTATTTTTTATTGTTTAATATACTTACTAGATAAATAGAAGCATAATTAAATGTTTCTGTTTTTCCTAGTAACAGGCAAAATTACACATTTTTCTAATGCTTCACATTTTCTAGTTTTAGTAATCTTTGTGAACATACCTTGGAAAAGATATTTTTAGTACAATTTTGAGAAATGATGCATCTTATGACTTTTGTAATTATTAAAAACCCAGAATGATTATTTCTGTTTCTTCCAAGAAACCTTTCATTACCTATGAGAGTATGGGAATTACAAACATTCTTACTGGCGACTAAAATTGTTTTTAATATAAAAAACATGTGGAAATATCTGTTATTCTGAAAACACTTCTGAAAAATAAGCAAATGTCTTGAGTCTCAAAATATTAAGGTCGTCCATTTTCCTCCTTTTTCCCAAATGCCTTCTTATTTGCTTTCATGTGTGGGTAATATTCAAAACTTTGGTTTGTTATTAGATTAAATTAAGATCAGAGTTAATCGCCTCTTGCTTCATAATCAGAATCCTATTACAGTATGTTCAAATTTAAGGTCTTCATATTCAAAGGTACAAGCTGAACAGTATGTGATCCATTTAAGGTTTATCTTTTTAGGAAGACATATTTTAAAATGCTAAGGCCTGATGACGAATAAATATTTACATTTATTCACTTGTGTTATTCATATGTTCATAATGATTCTTTGTTAAAAAAAAAATCATGTTTCCCCCACCCCCACTATACCACCAGGGAAGCCTCTGAGATTTTTTTTTTTTTTTGAGCATAATTGCTTTACAATATTGTGTTGGCCTCTGCTATACATCAAAATGAACCAACCACAAGTATACACATGTCCCCCCCACCCTCGAACCTGTCTCTCATTTCCCACCCCATCTCACTCCTCTAGGCTGTCACAGAGCACCATTTTGACCTCCCTGCATCACACAACAAATTTCCACTTGCTATTTTACACATGGTAATGTATATATTTCCATGCTATTTGCTCAATTCATCCCACCCTCTCCTTCCCTGACTGTGTCCACAAAGAATGCTTTCAAGTCAGTCTTGATGAGGTGAATGAACCTACAGCCTATTATTCAGAGTGAAATAAGTCAGAAAGAGAGATAAATATTGTGTATTAATGCATGTTTGTGGAATCTAGAAATATTTATACTGATGAACTTATTTTCAAGGCAGTTATGGAGATGTAGACATAAAAATCTGTTTTCTTTGATGCATATGTTGTTATGTTAATCTTACATGAATCATATTTAAGCTTTAAAATGATGATTACAAAATTCAATTTAAAAAACAAATCAGATTTCATGAGAACCCAAGAGTTGAAGCAAAACTATGGTTCAAATATGAATGCTTTAAATAATTGTTCTATCAAAACAGGTAGAAAAGTGACCATTTCAAGCATACAGTCATTAAGGGATACTTGATTAATTTACCTCAACTGTTTGAGGCTTCCCTGGAAGCTTAGCTGGTAAAGAATCCACCTGCAGTGCTGGAGACCCTAGTTTGATTCCTGGGTCAGGAAGATCCCCTGAGGAAGATATAAGCTACCTATTCCAGTATCTTGGGCTTCCCAGTTGGCTCAGCTGATAAAGAAATCGCCTGCTATGTGGAAGACCTAGGTTCGATCCCTGGGTTGGAAAGAACCCCTGGAGAAATGGAAGGCTACCCATTTCAGTATTCTGGCCTGGAGAATTCCATGGACTGTAGAGTCCATAGGATCACAAAGAGTTGAACACGACTGCATGGCGCAGGAGGGCCGAGAGGAGCTACTCCACATTCAAGGTCAGGAGGGGCGGCCGTGAGGAGATACAACTCATCCAAGGTAAGAGAAACCCAAGTAAGATGGTAGGTGTTGTGAGAGGGCATCAGAGGACAGATGCACTGAAACCATAATCACAGAAAACTAGCCAATCTGATCACACGGACAACAGCCTGTCTAACTCAGTGAAAATAAGCCATACTGTGTGGGGCCACCCAAGATAGGCAGGTCATGGTGGAGAGGTCTGACAGAATGTGGTCCACTGGAGAAGGGAATGGCAAACCACTTCAGTACTCTTGCCTTGAGAACCCCATGAAGAGTATGAAAAGGCAAAATGATAGGATACTGAAAGAGGAATTCCCTGGGTAGGTAGGTGCCCAATATGCTACTGGAGATCAGTGGAGAAATAACTCCAGAAAGAATGAAAAGATGGAGCCAAAGCAAAAACAATACCCAGTTGTGGATGTGACTGGTGATAGAAGCAAGTTCCGATGCTATAAAGAGCAATATTGCATAGGAATCTGAAATGTTAGGTCCATGAATCAAAGCAAATTGGAAGTGGTCAAACAGGAGGTGGCAAGAGTGAATGTCGACATTCTAGGAATCAGCGAACTAAAATGAACTGGAATGGTGAATTGAACTCAGATGACCATTATATCTACTACTGTAGGTAGTAATCTCTTAGAAGAAATGAAGTAGCCATCATGGTCCACAAAAGAGTCCAAAAGGCAGTACTTGGATGCAGTCTCAAAAATGACAGAATGATCTCTATTCGTTTCCAAGGCAAACCATTCCATATCACAGTAATCCAATCCTATGCCCCAACCGGTAACAAGATGAAGTTGACGGGTTCTATGAAGACCTACAAGACCTTTTAGAACTAATACCCAAAAAAGATGTCCTTTTCATTATAGGGGNTTAGCAACTTCATCAAAATCCATTGTGTGCAGATTAAAAAATAAAATTCAGCCATTGGTATAATATCTTTTTCCTTTGCCTCCATGTTGTTGTTCAGTTGCTCAGTCATGTCCAACTCTTTACGACCTCGTGAACGGCAGAAAGCCAGGCTTCCTGTCCTTCACTCTTTCCTGGAGTTTGCTGAAACTCATGCCCATTGGATTGGTGATGCCATCCAATCATCTCATCCTGTCACCTACTTCTCCTCCTGCTTTCAATCTTTCCCAGCATCAGGATCTTTTCTAAGGCTCTTCACATCAGGTGGCCAAAGTATTGGAACTTCAGCTTCAGCATCAGTTCTTCCAACGAATATTCAGGGTTGATTTCCTTTCAGCTTTACTGTTTGATGTCCTTGTTGTCCAAGGGACTCTCAAGAGTCTTCTCCAGCACCACAGTTTTAAAGCATACATTCCACCTTTATTTTTGGTGGTGAGAAAACATTTTAGACTCTAAGTCTAACAGACCACAAATGTCCAAATCGCTTGGACACATTTTTTACAATGTATTTAGGTAGTATTTTCCTAATTTTAATGAAAATGAAGAGAACATATAAAAAAGAAAAAAGAAGAGAAAAAGTTGTTTAGAAATCTGACTACCAGCGATAAAATATTTCTTTTCCTATGGTGGTAGCCAAGCTCCTAAGATGGTTCTCAATGAACCTCACCACCTGGTATCCATTCTTTTTGACAATCTGTATCCCTAAAGAATGAACAGGTCCTGGTGACCAGTAGAATTCAGTAAGTTGATGGGAATTTGGTTACACCAATAGCTAATTACTTTACAAAAGATTGTCACTTCTGTATTGCTAGCAGATTTTCTCCTTTGCTTTCTTACCTTGCACATTTTTATGAAGTGAGCCCGCAATGGTGAGGAGTTAAAAGAGGTTTCTGGCCAGTGGATGGTAGGAAGCTGAATGCTGCCAATGGCCACTGAGCTTGACATGGACCCTCACCAACTGGACCTTCAGATTAGACTCCTGTCTGACACCTGGACTGCAGCTTTGTGAGAAACTCTCAGGTGGAGCACCTATTTAAATCCTATCCAGATTTCTGACCCACAATAACTGCAAGGCAAGATATTTACAGCCACATGTATGTATTGTGTGCTGTGCTTAGTTGCTTAGTCATGTCCAACTCTTTTCGATCCCATAGACTGTAGCCTGCCAGGCTCCTCTATCCATGTGGATTCCCCAGGCAAGAATACTGAAGTGAATTGCCATGCTTCCCTGATTGCTCAGAGGTTAAAGCATCTGCCTGCAATGCTGGAGACCCGGGTTCGATCTCTGGGTTGGGAAGATCCCCTAGAGAAGGAAATGACAACCCACTCCAGTATTCTTGCCTGAGAAATCCCATGGACAGAGGAGACTGGCAGGCTATCATGGAGTGGCAGAAGGGTATGACATGACTTAGCAACTAAGCAAAAATAACAAACTAAAAGGCAGAGGCAACAATAGCATCCACTACAAGGATTGTACATTTTAACTTTTTAAAACAGAGAAGGCGATGGCACTCCACTCCAGTACTCTTGCCTGGAAAATCCCATGGACGGAGGAGCCTAGTAGACTGCAGTCCATGGGGTCGCAAAGAGTGGGACACGACTGAGTGATTTCACTTTGACTTTTCACTTTCATGCACTGGAGAAGGAAATGGCAACCCATTCCGGTGTTCTTGCCTGGAGAATCCCAGGGTCGGGGGAGCCTGGCAGGCTGCCGTCCATGGGGTTGCACAGAGTCGGACACGACTGAAGTGACTTAGCAGCAGCAGCAATAGCAGCTAAACAGCAGGAGAAGCAGAGTATTGAGCAGAGTTCTCTGTGCTATAAAGTAGGTCCCTGTTGATAATCTATGTTAAATGTAAGCTTTTTAAAAAAATACAAATAAGACTACGCTATTTCAGTTACTAAAGCACTCTGACAATTCCCCATTAATATAATAATACCAAATTTCTTAGGATGATAAAAATCTTAGAACAAAAATCAAATTTCTTAGGATGGAAATTTAGAATAAATACCAAATTTCTTAGGATGGAAAAATCTGTGACTTAATCTGTAAATTGTCACAGTTAATTTATAGCTTAAGTTAACCAGGAAGTTGGGGCTTCTCTGGTGGCTCAGTAAAGAATCTGCCTATAATGTGGGAGACCTTGGTTCAATCCCTGGGGTGGAAAGATCCCCTGGAGAAGGAAATGGCAATCCATTCCTGTATTCTTGCTTGTAGAATTCCATGGACAGAGAAGCCTGGTGGACTCCAGTTCATGGGATCGCAGAGTTGGACGCATCTGAATGACACATACAACGTATAAGTTAAATTGCTTAATTTTCCTGAACTATGTTTACTAATTTAGTAATATAGAATTCTGTGACCTCATCCACGCATACTCTTAGTCCGTACTTTCATTTATATTTTGCTCCATATCTAGAATTCTTGCTCCAAACCCTTTTGCTTAGTTATGACTCACTATTAGGCATCTTTGCTTATAGAAAATCTTTCTTCCCATGTTTGTCCTATTTCACTGATTCCATAGTTCATCATTCCTTTCTTTAACACTCATCATATTATTTTAAATTATTAACTTATCCTTTTCCTAGACTTAGAGTCTTTGAGAACAGAAACTTTGTGGTAATCATTATGCTTTGTGACCATTTCTTAGCCTAGAGTCATTTACACCCAAGAAGTGGTTGAACCAAAATCTAATACACCGGTCATCATTCTTTTCAAAATTTCCTATGTGTTTACTTTATTGTCAATAATTGGTGCTAAATTTGCTTGAGTTGCAAGAATGTAAAATAGAGACACATGACCAGAATTATGCAGAATTATCACTAATACTATTGACTGAATAGTTCATATTTTATTTTTGAGCCAATAATCCATATTTGCTTTTGAAACCCCTTTTCACATAACCCATCTGACATTTATCCCATTAGCTCATCAATTTAGAGTGTAGATTTTTGTTTTTGTTCTTTTAGACTTAAGCTTCACAAACAGGGGGAGAGTGTCCCGTCTTATATACTGTTTCATTTCCAGTGTCTAGAGCTGGACCTGGCACATGGTTTCTGCTCAGTAGATATTTTTGAAATGTATCAAATCTATTACAATAATACAGTTGGGAAACATTGATGGACTGAATGCTATGATTTTTCTCTAGTCTTGCAGAATGTATGTTGCTTCTTTCTCCAGTTTGCAGAGGATGTTATGATCTTATCTGTAGGGGAGGCCAAGGGACAACAGGAGAGCCAAGCTGCATCACCTCAGGTTTCGAGTTGTGTTTCCTCAATTCCTTTTGTGTTCTTCTAATTTCCTCCAATTTTACATTAGAACACGGTTAACTCACACAGAGAAGTTATTTTTTTTTTCTTTCTTTTCACTTTTTCCATGGTAGGTAATTCCCTACAAAAAGAAAAGTTATTATCTGTGGGAGTGTGTTTGTAGCTTTTAGTTTTCAGTGCATGTAAAAGTATTCATATTGCCAGCTGGCTTTTTTACTTAATTTCACAGTCAAAAGTTTATGAAATGTAGCTTTGAATATTTTATAGTAGCAGATACCTGCTACTGTGTATCTATCTTCAAATCCTATAACTATTAACAGCAATCTTTTTTCTAGTGTAAATTATTCTTTATTAAAGTTTGTTGCTTATCATTGTGATTACATTAGTCTGGGATGTTAATAGATTTCATCTCTTTATATTTGCTGCATCATAAATACTGCTTGAGGTAATTACAAACCTTTGGTTTCTGAGTTGGAAGAGTTCTGAAGATTTTTTGAGATTTTAAACAGCTAAGTGATATAGCTATAATTTCTGCAATAGGAAATTTTTTTAAATTCACTTAGTTGTTTCTGTAATTTTTATTCAGTGTTGGTATTTGAAAGATAGCCAAGACAAAGTAAACATTTTATGAGAATAATAAAATGGTATTTTTCACATGCTATAATGACAGAATTAAATATCTATATATTTAATATATGTAGTCACAATCAGAGTGCACCTTTCCTTGAAGAAATAGCACAACACACCATTTCTTGTATTCTCATTTTTCTCATTCTAGTTAGAAAAATCTGTTATCTAGACTTCTGTTTCATGTACTTACATTTTAATTTTATTCATTGTTCTTAATTCACATATCAAATATATAAAATGAGATAAATGAAAAACACTATAGAAAGCAAAAAAAAAATAAAAAGTGAAAAAAAATATACTTACCTTTAAATTAAAACATAAATAAATGTATACCAGATTTAGGGCATTCTTCTGGACCTTTGGAACCTTCTAATTTTGGCTTCCCAGGTGACGCTAGTGGTAAAGAACCCACCTGTCAATGCAGGGGATGTAAGAGATGACAATTTGATCCTGGATGAGGAAGATCCCCTGGAGGAGGGCATGGAAATCCACTTCTGTATTCATGCCTGGAGAATCCTACGAACAGAGGAGCCTGGCAGGCTACAGTCCATACCGTCGCACAGAATTGTACACGACTGAACCAACTTAGCAGGCACGCACGCTTTCTAATTTACATAGGAGACCCTGATGTAACAACGATTATCTGTTACTGGCTAGAAAAAGATGATTATTAGATGAGCGAGCGAATCTATATATAGTTACTAATTCTGTATGTCATTTTAAACATGAGTGCCTAAGATGACTGTAACATTGCTACAAACAATAACCATTAGTCTTATAATGGTCTTTATAGGTTAGATTTTCCATGGGAATGAAACATTAGACAACAAGAACCTTAGCCCTGCTTTCTACTATCTCATTCAGGNAGCGAGCGAATCTATATATAGTTACTAATTCTGTATGTCATTTTAAACATGAGTGCCTAAGATGACTGTAACATTGCTACAAACAATAACCATTAGTCTTATAATGGTCTTTATAGGTTAGATTTTCCATGGGAATGAAACATTAGACAACAAGAACCTTAGTCCTGCTTTCTACTATCTCATTCAAGGATTTAGCATATAGGTCACCACAGAAACATCATTCCCCATTTCAAACTCATAAGTAGAGCTCCATATACATAGTAGATGTATGCCTTCTGATTTCCTACAGTTTCTGTCTCTTTTTTTTGGTGGTAAAGTCATCATGTATTAATCTATAACAAATTCAGGGAGTTTTGTTTGGCTTATTTAAAAGCATTTTCTTCCAAACTCCTATAAAAATAGAGACTGTAAATTAGTTAGCATGGATTGCCCATGGCAGCACATTTTTTTAATGAAAATTTTCATTGTCAATGGATTTTATGCAGAGCCTTTAGAGATTGTTCAAATCACCAGCAGTCAATTTAACCATGCTAATCTTTATACCTGAGGGCCTAATTCTCAGAAAAGCTCTTGGCATGTTTTCATAGACTACTCATAATAATTATATGGATGAACTGTGGATTTAGTTGTCTGTATTATAATCACCTCATTTTATGTTTTGGAAAACGGAAAGTTACTTTCCCCCATTTACACACCATGTACCCACACACAAATAACCATAATCTTTTGGAAGAAGGTTCTGAGCATCCATCTGAAATGAATAAGTATTTCTTTGTAAAGATAATATTAAAAATAGAGTGTGTATACATTTGAACTAAACTGGTACAGCTATAAACTTGTGCTCTATTTGACCATTTTACACAATTGTTTACGGTTTTATAAGACATACATAGTTACCATAGCAACAACTCAGAATAAGCAAGGTTTAAAACTTATTCTACTCCATCAAAGAAAACCACTTTAACCAAGTGTGTGGCACACATTATAGGTTGAAGTTGAGTTTTTATCTTATTTTTTCTGGTAATTCTGTTCCATAAATCATAGCTGGTCTGTTAAAATTTATTATCTTGAAAGGAAAATATAGGCCAATTGTTAAGTAGTTTAACCAAATAGAATAGACTTAAACCACTTTATACAAATAGTTCTCCAGAGTGCTGGAGCTACTGTTCAGGAAAAAAGTTGTTATAACCTCTATGATTGTGTTTTTTCTTATCATTCTCTAATTGTTACAATGGAAAATTAAATTTGTTTCAAATCTAAATCCCTGATTCAATATCATTAATATGTTTGTTTCTAGGAGACACAAAACTAGGTTCATTATTTAACTTTTTAAATCCATAGAATTTTGGCCCAAGTACTAGTCAAGGAATGGAGAATTCCTAAGAAAAACAAAACCATGTATATACCTTTAAAAAGATAAGAATCTGGCAACCTTTTTCATCTTCTTCCTTTTATAAAATGAAAAGATACATTGGTTTGGAGATACTTTTTTTGAAATTGTTTTATTTATTGTTAATCTTCATATGAATGCACACATTTTAAATATTTACTTTTGCATATATATTTGAGGTCACTCCTCATTTGGTTAATGATTCGTGATGAACTGCATTCAGAGAGCATAGTACAAGAGTATTTACTTTTATAGGACCTAGAAAATATTTAGTTGTGGATAATGCATTAGTTAATTACATTGATGTTAAAAAAAGAAACTATTATTATTAAAAGAGTACAATGCACAGCCACAAACAAAGATATATAAAATGGAATCTCTGACCACAGGATTTTATAAGAAAGCAGGAAAAATAAGGCAATCTGATATGTTTGCTAAAACTAAAAGTCTAAAATGATGTGTACTAAAAATTATATAAGTAGGATGGTCCATAAGCACTATTGGTGGAAAGAAAAGAATCTTTCCTCAAGAAGGTGTGAGCATGCAAGGCAACATAACCTGCAGGTTTGATTGTCCTGATCTCCAAGAGTGTGTGGGATTTGGTTGTTCAGTGGTTGATAATTCTGGCTAAACATTATAATCAACTGGTAAACTTAAAAACAAACAAACAAACATAAGATCCATCCCATAACAATGAAATAATGCAATAAATCTAGAGCCCATGAAAAGGCAGTTTTTAGGGTCCCTAAGTAATGATGACATGCAACTCATGTTAAGGACCACAGAGATAAGCATATAAAGTGATCACATTCTTGAAGCAAATTCTTGAAGAGAGGAAAATATATTTAGTACACTTTAACAGAAAATTTACAGTGAAATGTCCAAAGTATCCTAAGAAAAGATAGATCATTTTTGAAACTGAAGATAGGGTACTAAAAATACTTACTCAAAAAAACATAGATTTTCAAGAAAGTTGGCAAATAACAAAAGGAAAAAGGAAAAGGAGGATGAACACAAAATGTCAATTAGTTGTAAGCATAAGTGCAAGTTTATTTGCTCAGTAGTGTCCAACACTTTGTGAGCCATGGATGGTGACCCACCAGTCTCCTCCTCTGTCCATGGGATTTTTTTTTCAGGCAAGAATACTAGAGCAGGTTGCCAATTCCTCCTTCAAGGGATCTTCCTTACCCAGGAATTGAACCCGTGTCTCTTGCATTGCAGGCAGATTTTTACCTGCTGAGTCATTGAGGAAACCCAATTAGTCATATATCATATCATGTATAACATTTTGATTGCTACTTTGTATTTTATAAAATAAGCTGAATTTTTGTGAAATTCTATCTTGATCCAGCCTTTTGCATTTAGCTGAACATGGCATTCATATTCTTTTTCATACATCCATAATGACTTGCTGGGACACATTTCCACAGTGTTCTAATAACACAGAATGCTGATATTCTTAAAGAAAAATTATTCTTTCATGAAACATACCTTAGAAATATATTAGCTGGATTCTAAAATTTTACAATTTGACACTTGAATGAACTGGCTGGCTACACTGAATGTTTATTATATTCATAGCTTGGTTTTCTTCAGAGCTCTCCTAAAATATACATAAAATAGCCATGTAGCCAGGACCTCTTTAAGAAGAGGGCAATGACCTCTTCCATTTGAGAGCCACTTAGCAAATCTCTCCATTCTGATCAAGAGTCATTTAGTGATTAGTTAACATACAGCCTACTTCCTGCTGAATAGTGGGGATGTTTTCCGTTTAGTGAGTATAAAATATTCAATATAATACAGATTACCCAGTTCTGATCATACAAAGGACATTCAGTACAAGCATGTTTAATATCCAAATAGGTCCTAAAAATCCTCCATGAAATTAATCTGATATTCAAGAATATCAAAGCACTTCAGACTGAAATCAGTTTATGCACATCCATTTGCTCGAGAACTTTTTTTTTAATATCAGACATATGATGATGCTATACTTATTGTTTTAAAGTATTTCATTTGTTACTATGTCTACTCTTTGTTAATAAATTAGTTTAGAGTGACATAGCCTGATCCAAACCATAAAAGAGCCATCAATTGACATTTTATGACAGGAAACAATATTTCTGTATACTGCATTTCTTAAGGTTGTGCTCATTCAAATTTGGTGATGGTAAGTGGTCTTAATGTATTTTATGTACACATATATGCACAATATGGTAGACTTTTAACAATATCTTTTAAATAAATAACATTCTTTTAAAGTTGAAGGTAGTTTTATTGGTTTAGTTCTACTGCTGGATTGCCTAAGGAATGTGTCCTTCATCTGAATGTTTAAAAACATGAAGAGATTGGATTTTCAGTGGTTAATCGCAAAGAATATGACAGCTTAAGCATTATAGTCAAAGATCTTATACTTGTTTATGAAAATCTAAATTCAAAATCTTTGCTTCCTTAATTTCTGTCAGTAATAGCTAATTATTAGCATGAAACATTAAAGAAGGATATGACCAGTTAATTGATTTTTAGAATCTTTAATTTAATCTTTATCCTTGCTCTTTCAAAGATTACCTTCACCTTGTATAAGTTTCAACAGCACATAAAAAAGCAATATGTTGCTTACTTTAAAGACAATTATTTCAGTAAAACAATGCAAAGGCTTTGTGGACGCAAAATGTGGGCCACATGGTATCACTTTGAATCCAATTTAGACAAGTTTGACTAATCTCACCCTAACTAAAAGAACTATAAATATTAAACTGTGACTAAAAGCTCTTTGTGATGTTCCAGTCTCCTCTTCAGCTCCTTTCTCCCCTTCAGTTAATTTGCAACAGGTTTACATCTGGCAGGTGACTTGATCCATGATCCACCAGATAATTCCCAATTCTTCAAACTCGGTACCGTGATTTTTTGTCATGCATAATCACAGTTCATATTTACTTTCAGCCTTTTTCCAAAGTATTACTAAGCATTTTAAAGACTATCATCCCTTTTCACAATATCCTAATCTTATTTTTTTATTGTATAAACTTTATTCTTTTCATTTTACGAGAGTAGATTGTCAAAATAGGAGTTAAATGTGTGCCTCCATTCTCAGAAGAACAAGGAGGGGCTGACTTTTGACCCTTACATAGAATGTTGAGTAATTTTATCTCAGTGGTACATATGGCAAAAATAAGTAACTGGATATCAGAGGATGTGATATATTGCAAGATTCAAAAAGTTATTCAGCTGATGTTTTCTGGTAGAATGCATCTTCTTGAGGCTAGACTATTGGTGAAGACATTGTACAAAAATTAAAGTTCCAAGTGAAACTTCCAACTTCCTTTTCTGAAAGGTATTAATTTATGGTATTGGTGCATTGGATATTTTAGGGTTTGTCATCAACATTATCACAAAAATAAATATTTCAAGTTATTGCATTTATCAAAATTGTTTTCAACATTTTTTTTCCCCTACAATTTCTACACTTCTTTTGCCGAAGCCCATTTTTAAAAACTTGGAGCATTTAGCCTTAAGATACATATTGGCACAATTCCCTCTTGTTTACTTGTCAGTTCAGTTATTTATCCCTTTCGCAGTTAATGCAACCCCGATCCAAACGATAAGTATTATCATTTCTTTTCAAAAATCTTGATGTCTCAACAGACTCAAATATCAAAATAGCTGCTAGCATTATAGGTAAGTTAATGCTGAAATATATTGCTGATTCTGGCAAACCTCAGCTTCATTATTTAATTTAAAGATATGTCATCATTTATCCATTTTTTCAGAAGACTGAGCTATTGAGTTTGGCATGTAAATATAGCTATTTTCTCTGGTAATTCTACCAAAAAATTAAAAGAGGTACAAGCTTTGCTTAGTGGTATGAGTGTAATTTAATATAAAACTTTTAATCTTCTTGGTTTTCTTTGTGATATGACTCTGGATTTTTTGAGAAAGCCTCCCTTGATCTATTTCGAGCAACGGAGGCATCTAGATCAGTAGCCCTTAAGGAACACCCACATTTTTCAGATCATCAAAAGGTACACATCAATGTGTGAACGTATCCCCTCCAAAGAACAAAGGGGGAGTTCTACAGAGCTCACCTGATTGTAGCAGATCTGAAGGACAGCATTTGACCCTGTTTGAAAAAAGAGAGAGAGAGAGAGAAAGCAAAGAAAGAGGAAAGTTAAATAAATAAAATACCACTATCAAACTGCAAAATTTTTCCTGATTGATGGATGCAATGCATTGACTGTGTGTGTGTGTGTGTGTGTG
>SJYA01001929.1:600377-610874 GCA_006410615.1 Neotragus moschatus | reverse complement strand
CAGTTTGTGTATCAAGGCTAGTTCAGTTCAGTTCAGTTCAGTTGCTCGGTCATGTCTGACTCTTTGTGACCCCATGGACTGCAGCACGTCAGGCGTCCCTGTCCATCACCAACTCCCAGAGTTTACTCAAACTCGTGTCCATTGAGTTGGTGATGCCATCCAACCATCTCATCCTGTGTCATCCCCTTCTCCTCCTGCCTTCAATTTTTCCCAATATCAGGGTCTTTTCCAATGAGTTAGTTCTTCTCATCATGTGATCAAAGTATTGGAGTTTCAGCTCCAGCCTCAGTCCTTCCAATGAATATTCAGGACTGATTTCCTTTAGGATTGACTGGTTTGATATCCTTGCTGTCCAAGGGACTCTCAAGAGTCTTCTCCTACACCACAGTTCAAAAACATCAATTCTTTGGCACTCAGCTTTCTTTATAGTCCAACTCTCACATCCATACATGACTACTGGAAAAATCATAGCTTTGACTAGACGGACCTTTGTTGGCAAAGTAATGCCTCTGCTCTTGACTATGCTGTCTAGGTTGGTCATAGCTTTTCTTCCAAGGAGCAAGCAAGCATCTTTTAATTTCATGGCTGCAGTCACCATCTGCAGTGATTTTGGAGCCCTAGGTCAGCTTTTCCTAATCCCTGCCATTATCAGGAGAGACTGTGAGAGTCTGAACAAGTCCACAACTACAGCGCTCAAAAGAGGCAGGCACACCTCATCTCCCTTTCGTCAGACATATAAACCTGTGTCACAGCTCAAACAGGGCTGCACGAAGATGTTAGAAGCGAGCACTGGTGGCTACTGATCTGAGACAAAACCAGCCAAGGACAGTTTTCCAAACTGCCCAACCTGATGGAAAGAAGCAACAACCCCTGGTTTGGAATGATGACAGTAGAGACATGAAGTAGCAGCAGATTTTCTGGACCAGAGTTAGCACAGAAGAAAGCAGGCAGCTGGGAATGGATAACAAATCAAACGTACAAGCCATGTTTTCAGAAAGCTGATGATGAAGCACTGAGGAAGAAAGTAAAAGCTAAAAGACCATACTCTCCAATAAAATCCCATGTCACAGGGACATCTGCTGTTAGCCTGGAACACGGCAGTAGTCTTTCTCCCTTACAAACCTTACACAAATAACTGATATGGAAAGAACATGCCTCATTTAAAGAGGACTATAAAAAATGAGGCAAGGGAAACCTCTGGTGGTCCCGTGGTTAGGACTCAGAGCTTTCACTGCCAGGGAGGTTTGATCCTGATCAGAAAACTTAAGATCCAGCAAGCCATGCAGCACAACCACGTAAAATTTAAAATACATAAAAGTCACAAAGGAGAAAAAAAGTGACTTAAAAAAATATTGGGACAGAACAGAGAAAAATTGTGGCCAGATATAACTTCACAAAATCAAAAATAAGCAAATGCCTCTATAAAACAAAAACTCAATGTAAATATACAAGAGCTTAAGTTAAATAAACCAAGTCAATAGAAAGAGATTAATTATATATTGATGGAATTCATAAACAGAAGAGAAAAATAAAATCATCAGAGAAATGAAAATCACTCTAGAGACAGTCCAAAGAGACCGCTAACAAAAGTAAGGATCAGGAAGGCCGCAAATGAGAACAGCAATCAGAATGAAACGCAAGTGCAAGTTAAAATATTTACAACAAAATTATAATTTTCAAATAATTACAGCAAAAATGAAATATATGGAATTCAAAAAATGGAATCAAACATATGTGTAGACAGTGTCTCCACAGCACATAATCAAAACAAGGAAACAGATAGGATTCAATCCATATTTACTTCCCGATCTGGAGAAAAGTTCCCAAGGAACTGCATCAAGACCAAGTATTTTGTATCCAAAAGAACCCTTGCTGAAGTATAACGACAGCTGACAAACATTTTGTGAGCATGGAAGGACCCAGATTGATTCTCTCTCTCCTCTTCACCATCCTTAGAAGAAACAGCTAGTATATTAACTTCAGCTAATCAAGAAATAAATTTTAAAAATTCCAGCAAAAATGACTAACAGCAGTACTGAATTCACTATAACTGAGAACAAAACAAATAGATTATGGTTATAGGATAGAATTAATATGTTATAAGCCATACATGCAGGAAAGTGCATTGACAAGTAAAGGAGCAGAGCAACAAGGAAGTTCGTGACACTCTGCTTCTGCTGGTTCCCATCTTAAGGGAGCAGGGATGCTGACACCAGCGTGTAGGCCCCACCTGCACAGACCTGTTCCCCTCAGCTGCTGCTTCAGCAGAGCCAGCAGGGGCTCTCCTCAGTTTCGAGGAGTGGTCTAAGCCCGGCTTTGTAAGCCTGTTTGCCTTAACAGTTAAGGCCTTAGCATGAACACGTGGTTCAGTTCTAGCCGATGAGGGATGAGGAAACATTTGTTTCTTTGCTCTTGAGAAGAAACGTGAGAGGGCAAAACAGCACTGTTTTTCTGTCTCTTGCCTCAGCTTCATAGCTGCTCCATCCCTGTAATGGAACCAAAAAGAGATAACCGTGAAGATACAGCCTACACGCTAAGGAATGCCAAGTGGAGAGACGCAAAAACCCCAGGTCCTAAAGACTCTACGGAGACACCAGAACTGTCCTATCTCTGGACATTTGTTATCGAGATAACATGTCTTTATCGATTAAGCAACCATTAGATTTGCTGACAGTTTTCAGTTATTCACTGATGAAAACATTCTGATATACTAGAGGTCAAAAGATATCTTTTAAAACTGACAAATCAAGCTTTAGAATTAAATGTTTTAAGTGTATATAACATGTTTAAATGTAGAATTATATTTAAAGAGATATAAAGAAATATAACACTATGAATTTGGTGGTGAAGGTAGTGGAAAGAAGTGGAAACAGCCAAGTTCATCGGTGTTCATAGAGAGAAGAGAGAGAAATACGTAAAGATGATCATAAGGGTAACTACTAGAACAAAAATACAGATCTTCCAAATTATCATAAAGTACACACACAACCCAACAAAGGAGCTCACCCAACTAAACTGTACCTAATTCATATTGTAAATTTAGAAACAAACAAAAAGATGACAGAACTAAAAGCAAATATTTATTTCCATAAATACATATAACTGAAACATAACTATTAAGAGGAAAAAGAGACTGTTAGGCCGACTCTCAAAGCAAAATCCAACTATCTGCTGCATATGAGAGGAGAGTTTGAGATTCGGTAAAAAAAGGTTGAAGATAAAAGGCAGAACCAAGGCTCTAAAAAGCGATAGCAAATAAAAAGAAAACAAGGTTCAGGATATTAATATCAGATGAGTTTGAATGTAAAGTAAAATACATTAACTGAAAAAAAAGCTTTATAATGTTAAATAGTACAAACCAATATGAAGGTTAATTGCTACAAATATCTACATATCCATCAATATAGCATTGCTATCCATAAAGAAAAATCTATTTTAAAAAATACAAGTTTTAAACTAGAAAACATAATCTCAGCAACGGGAAACTTTGATTCTTTTCTTTCAGTACATGACAGAACAGACAAAATATATCTCAGAATGTAGAAAACATAAATAAAATGATGTACCGCTAAGTGACATGCTCAGAAAATAGAGAACATACCTTTTTTTCAAGTTCCCAAGATACATTTACAAAACTGACTATTTGGAAACAAAGAAAACTTTAGCAAGATCCAAAAAAGTAGAAACAGTATAGATATCTGTGATCACAATGCAATAAAACTTTAAAATAACAAAACTAGAACAGAAAAAATATTCTACCATGAGATGTCTTAAAATTCTGTTAACTTTTGGAATCCTCTTACACTATAGGTGGGAAAGTACGCTGGTATAGCCACTATGGAAAGCAGAGTGCAAGTTTCTCCGAAAAATAAAAATAGAATTACCATATGATTCAGCAATCCACCTACTGGGAATGTACCTAGATAAACTATAGTTCAAAAAGATACATGCACCCCTATGTTCACAGCAGTGCTGTTCACAAACATGGAAGCAACCTAAACGTCCATCAGCAGACAAACAGATAAGGAAGCTGTGGTGCATATATTCAATGGAGTACTGCTCAGCCAGGAAAAAAAGCCATCTGCAGCAACACGGATGAAACTAGAGATTACCATACTCAGTGAAGTAAGTCAGGAAAAGACAAATATCATACGATGCCAGTTATGTGTGGAATCTAAAATAGGGTATGAGTGAATCTATCTACAAATAGACTTATAGAGAAACAGACTCATTGAGAACAGACTTGTGGTGCCAAGGAGGGCGGAGAGGGAGGGGGATGGATTCAGAGTCTGGGCCTGTAGATGCAAACTCTTACAGTCAGGATGGGTAAGCAACAATGTTCTAAGGTATAGCACAGGGAACTGCATTCAACATCCTGTGATAAGTCATAATGGAAAAAAAAATACTAAAAAGTGTATATATGTGTATAAACGAGTCATTTTGCTGTACAGCAGATATTGGTACAACATTGTAAGTCAATTATACTTCAATATAAATAAATAAAATGTTATTGCTAAAGTTTTCTTTGCTTCCAAATATGATGTAACTGATATCATATTTCAAAGATGATACCAAAACTGAAGCTGCAGAGGGACTTCCCTGGAGGTCCAGTGGTTAAGAATCCACCTCGCAATGCAGGGGATGCAAGAAATCGAGGAATTACAATCCCAGTGCTGCAGAGCAACTAAGCTGGACACCACAACTACTGAAGCCTGTGTGTTCTGGAGCCAGTGAGCCACAACTACTGAGTCCACGTGACACAACTAGAGCCCACACACTGCACCGAAAGACCCTGTATGACTCAGTGAAGATGCCCACATGCTGCAACTAAGACCTGATACAGCCAAACCAATGGAGAAATTAATTTTTAAAAAACGGAAGATGTAGGATATCTAGAAAATAATGATAAAAAAAAGAACTAGGTGGATTGAAGCAAGAGAGTCCCAGAAAAACATCTATTTCTGCCTTATTGACTATGCCAAAGCCTTTGACTGTGTGGATCACAATAAACTGTGGAAAATGCTGAGAGAGATGGGAATACCAGACTACCTGACTGCCTCTTGAGAAACCTGTATGCAGGTCAGGAAGCAACAGTTAGAACTGGACGTGGAACAACAAGCTGGTTTCAAATAGGAAAAGGAGTACGTCAAGGCTGTATATTGTCACCTTGGTTATTTAACTTATATGCAGAATACATCATGAGAAATGCTGGGCTGGAAGAAGCACACGCTGGAACCAAGATTGCCAGGAGAAATATCAATAACCTCAGATATGCAGATGACACCACCCTTATGGCAGAAAGTGAAGAGGAACTAAAAAGCCTCTTGATGAAAGTGAAAGAGGAGAGTGAAAAAGTTGGCTTAAGGCTCAACATTCAGAAAACTAAGATCATGGGATCCGGTTCCATCACTTCATGGCAAACAGACGGGGAAAAAGTGGCTGATTTTATGTTTCTGTGCTTCAAAATCACTGCAGATGGTGATTGCACCATGAAATTAAAAGACGCTTACTCCTTGGAAGGAAATTATGACCACCCTAGACAGCACATTAAAAAGCAGAGACATTATTTTGCCAACAAGGGTCCATCTAGTCAAGGCTATGGTTTTTCCAGTAGTCATGTATGGATGTGAGAGTTGGACTATGGAGAAAGCTGAGCACTGAAGAATTGCTGCTTTTGAACTGTGGTGTTGGAGAAGACTCTTCAGAGTCCTTCGGACTGCAAGAAGATCCAACCAGTCCATTCTAAAGGAGATTAGTCCTGGGTGTTCATTGGAAGGACTGATGCTAAAGCTGAAACTCCAATACTTTGGCCACCTCATGTGAAGGGTTGACTCATTGGAAAAGACTCTGATGCTGAGAGGGATTGAGGGCAGGAGGAAAAGAGGACGACAGATGAGATAGCTGGATGGCATCACCGACTCCATGAACATGAGTTTGAGTAAACTCTGGGAGTTGGTGATGGACAGGGAGGCCTGGCATGCTGTGATGCACGGGGTCACAAAGAGTCGGACATGGCTGAGCGACTAAACTGAACTGAACTGATGTGGATTGAAACACTGTTTAGAAAAACAGGCTAACTAGATTATCTAGATGATACAGCCAAAATATTAAGAAATAAGGATGAATGAAAAAGATAATGTAAGCACTCAAGAAGGCAAAATAAAAGAAAAGAAAGATAAGACATCAGGAAGAAATTAATAAAAATAAATGTTGAAATTAATAAATTAGAAAAGAGAACATGATAGAATTAATAAGTAAATCCAAGAACTGTTTCTTGGGTGAAGAGGTAGTGGCGAATACAAAGAGAACCTTTAATTTTCATACTTTTTTTTTTTTTTTTTTTAGTTAGAAGCAAAGAAACAATGATGAGAAAATAACAAACCACAAGAAATTAAAATCCTAAAACACCATTTTGGTCACTTAATGTGAGTAAATTTGAGAACTAAGATGAAACAGATTATTTGCTAAGAAATCTACTCCAGACAGGAATGAAAATTTAACAGACTGACGTCCATAGAAGAAGTAGGACAAATTGTCAAACATTCACTCCTACAAAAACAGTTCAACACACAGTTTGTTTTACAAGAGAAATTCTGCCAAATCCTTAAGAAGCAGGTAAGCCCAATGCCATTTAAAGTGTTTCAGAGCATAGAAAAAGAAGAAAAGCCTCAAAATTATGTTTATGAAGATATAAACCTCCAATAAAGATAGTGTATAAAAAACAAAACTACAGTTCAAATTCATTTTATGAATATTTGAATATTCATAAATATTTCATTTTAAAAACATTAGACAAATATTGCAAACAGAATCCAGGATCACATTAAAATATATCATGCCATTACCAACGAGAGTTTATTCCCAAAATAAAAGAGTAATTTTATAATTAAAATTGATTAAATAACTTTGCATGTTAATAATATAATAAAGAAAATTAAATGACCACCTCTATAGACTACAAAAAGCTTTTACTTAGGGGCTGATGTTCATTCAAATAGTGACACAAAGGCAGAATGGCTTGAGCCAGATCCTTGGCAGGAACTCCAAGACAAGAAAGTTTAGTGTAGTCAATCAGAATTGGTGGCAGTGTGTGTGTTAATCACTCAGTCATGTCTGACTCCTTGGGACCCCATGGACTGTAGCCCACCAGGCTCCTCTGTCCATGGAATTCTCCAGACAAGAGAACTGGAGTGGGTTGCCATTTCCTCCTACAATTGGTGGCATTCAGGACAATAAGAAACACAGGAATGGTACACTGAGAACTCTTTTGAGATCACGGTTTTCTCACCAGTTTGGAGGGCTGTTGAACCAAGGTGGCCCTGTAACATCAGCTGCTAGAAGCTAGAAAAAGACTTTAATGCCGCCATAGCTCCTGCCCTGAGGCTGCTGGTGGCCCTGCACACTTGGAGCCGCCAGAGTCCCCACTATCCAAGCAGCTGTCACCTCCGTACTCTCATGGGGCATACTCTCATGTCTCACTGGAGCAGAGGTGCCAGAGGCTAGAGGGCCAAATCTCCTGTGCCCGTGGCTACCAGCTCCCCTGCACACCTGGCAGTGCTGGGATCCCTGTGAGCCAAGAAGCTGCACCTCGGTCACACCTGGCCCCCACTGAGGCAGACGCAAGTCCTCCAGGGCAGCCTCGGGAGCACCCTCGAAAGTGACAGTGCTGGTCGCTTGCACGCATGCTTGCTAAGTCGCCTCAGTCGTGTCCGACTCTGTGCGACCCCATGGACAGCAGCCCACCAAGCTCCTCTGTCCACGGGATTCTCCAGGCAAGAACACTGGAGTGGGTTGCCATTCCCTTCTCCAATGCAAGCCTGCATGCCACTTTGCTTCAGTCGTGTCCGACTCTTTGTGACCCCATGGACCGCAACCCACCAGGCTCCTCTGTCCATGGGATTCTCCAGGTAAGAATACTGGAGCAGGTTGCTATTTCCTCCTCCAGGGGATCTTCCCAACCCAGGGATCAAACCCTGGTCTCCTGCATTGCAGGCAGGTTCTTTACCGCAGAGGTGGGGATAAAACCACAACTGAACTCCAGGGTCAGGGAGTTTAAGGAAGAGGATCGAGAACCGTTTCCCCAGCTGTACAGGCGGCAGATTAAATCCACATCATCAACTAGGCAGACTCTGTGTCTATGGAACATATAAAAGGGCAATGAGAGTTACCAGAAAAGAAAAGCCCCTAGCTCTGGCAGCAGTGGACACTGGAGGCAAGAACATGCAGGGGAAGGGCCGGATTAGAGTCTGTGAGCTGTCCTGACAGCAGGTATAGAGACCAGCTCAGTCCTGGAGGGCAATCTCGGGAGGTGACGGTAGACTGTGACAGCTTTGAGGGAAAGGAAGCTGATAGCTGAGATCCAAGAAGAACATTTATTATTGTCTTTTGATTCACTCTGTAGTTTCTGGATTTTTGTTCTTTTTTTTCCCTCTGTTGCTGTAGTTGTTGATTTTATTATTATCCTTAACTTTATTTAAGCTTTTGAGAACTTTTTATTAAATCAGTGTTTTTATTTCCTTTATATACTTCTACTTCTAAGTTGGCTTTTTGAATGTCTGTGCAGTTTTTTATCTTTTTTATTAGCTTTGCTTGTTTTTCTTGTTGGTCTTTTCCTGCTGTAGGTATTCTTTAATATATATACATCTTTTTTATACACTTCTACTTAACTTAGCTTTTCTGTTTTTTTGCCTTCCTTGTCTGTCTTTATCTCACCATGTCTGTTAGTTTATTTTGTCTTCCTTGCTTTATTCCCCAGTTGGCACTCTGCTTTGGTCTTATTTTCTGGTTTATGTTTTAGTTTGTTTCATTTTTAATTGATTGATAAAATTTTTGCTTTCCTCTGCTCACCAGGTCACTCCTGTACTTTCCTTTCTTTGGACTATTTGGTTTTGTTTCTGTGTGTGTGTGTGTGTGTGTGTGTGTGTGTGTGTGTGTTTGTTTTTGTTATTATTTGTCCGATTTTGTATTTATCATTTGTCTGGGGTTTGTTTTTTCATTGTTTTATTTTTTATTTTTGTGTATTTGCTTTAAACCCCTTTATTGCCATAACAGCTTGTGGAATCTCAGTTTCCCTGCCACAGACTGGCCTGAGCCTTTGGAGTGGAATGCTGAGTCTAGGACATTAGGCTGCCAGAGAAAGCCTGACCCCAGGGAGTATTAATTAGTGAGAACTCCCACGAAAGCCTCTACCTGGACCCAAGACCAGGCATCACTCAACTGTCAGCAACACCCACCGCAGAGTGCCTCAACCAAACAACTAGCAAGACAAAGACAGAAATCCAGTCATCAGCAGACAGGCTTCCCCCAGACACTCCAAAACATACCAGCTGACACAGCACTGTCCATCGGAGGGAAAAAACAACCTTACCTCCTCCCACCAGGAACACAGGCACAAGTCCCTCCCCACATGAAGCTTACACACATCGCTAGAACAATCTCATCCACTGAGGGCAGAAGCCACAAAGAAGAAGGGGTACAACACCACAGCCTGAGAAAAGGAGCCCACAAGCAGAAAACACTGACAAGGACGGAGAAATACTCAACAAACGAAGGAACCGGGCAAAAAGTTACAAGACCAAATAAATGAAGAGGAAACAGGCAAAACTGTCTGAAAAGTATTCAGAGTGATGAGAGTACAGATGACCTGAAACCTCAACAACAGGATGGAGAAAACAGAAGAATCAATTAACACATTTAACATGGACCTAGAAGAAATAAACAAACTGAGAAGAACAACATAATTGCTGAAATTAAAAGTACTCTAGAAGGAATCAATAGCAGAATAACTGAGGCAGAAGAATGGTAAGTCCGCTGAAAGATAGAAAGGCGGAAATAATGGCTGCAGAGCAGAATAAAGTTCTCTTTTGAGCGAGAAGAACTGAGGACATTCTCAGGGACCTCTGGACAATATTAAACTCACCAACACTTGAATCCCAGGAGAAGAGAGAAAAAAAGGGTTTGAGAAAATTTCTGAATAAATTATAGTTGAAAACTTCCCCAATAAGGGAAGGAAAATAGGCAATCAAGATCAAGAAGTGCAGAGAGTCCCATACAGGATAAACCCAAGAAGAAACATGCCGAGACACATACTAACAAAGATTAAACACAGAGAAAGAATATTAAAAGCAGCAAGGAAAAGCAACAAGCAACATACAAGGGAAACTCCATAAGATTAATAGCCGATCTTTTGGCAGAAACTCTGCAGGCCAAAATGGAATGGCAGGATATATATAAAGTTCTGAAAGGGAAAAATATAAAACCAAGATTACTCTACCTGGCAAGGATCTCATTCAAAATTGATTGAGAAATCAAAAGCTTTTCAGACAAGTGACAGAACAAGATAGAAAGCCTGCATAGCCATGCACCTATGGGCACCTTATCTTTGACAAAGGAGGAAATAATATACAATGGAGAAAACATAATCTCTTCAATAAGTGGTGCTGGGAAAAGTGGACAGCTACATGTAAAAGAATGAAATTAGAACACTTTCTAACACCA
>SJYA01001929.1:531435-599899 GCA_006410615.1 Neotragus moschatus | reverse complement strand
AATTAAAATTGATTAAATAACTTTGCATGTTAATAATATAATAAAGAAAATTAAATGACCACCTCTATAGACTACAAAAAGCTTTTACTTAGGGGCTGATGTTCATTCAAATAGTGACACAAAGGCAGAATGGCTTGAGCCAGATCCTTGGCAGGAACTCCAAGACAAGAAAGTTTAGTGTAGTCAATCAGAATTGGTGGCAGTGTGTGTGTTAATCACTCAGTCATGTCTGACTCCTTGGGACCCCATGGACTGTAGCCCACCAGGCTCCTCTGTCCATGGAATTCTCCAGACAAGAGAACTGGAGTGGGTTGCCATTTCCTCCTACAATTGGTGGCATTCAGGACAATAAGAAACACAGGAATGGTACACTGAGAACTCTTTTGAGATCACGGTTTTCTCACCAGTTTGGAGGGCTGTTGAACCAAGGTGGCCCTGTAACATCAGCTGCTAGAAGCTAGAAAAAGACTTTAATGCCGCCATAGCTCCTGCCCTGAGGCTGCTGGTGGCCCTGCACACTTGGAGCCGCCAGAGTCCCCACTATCCAAGCAGCTGTCACCTCCGTACTCTCATGGGGCATACTCTCATGTCTCACTGGAGCAGAGGTGCCAGAGGCTAGAGGGCCAAATCTCCTGTGCCCGTGGCTACCAGCTCCCCTGCACACCTGGCAGTGCTGGGATCCCTGTGAGCCAAGAAGCTGCACCTCGGTCACACCTGGCCCCCACTGAGGCAGACGCAAGTCCTCCAGGGCAGCCTCGGGAGCACCCTCGAAAGTGACAGTGCTGGTCGCTTGCACGCATGCTTGCTAAGTCGCCTCAGTCGTGTCCGACTCTGTGCGACCCCATGGACAGCAGCCCACCAAGCTCCTCTGTCCACGGGATTCTCCAGGCAAGAACACTGGAGTGGGTTGCCATTCCCTTCTCCAATGCAAGCCTGCATGCCACTTTGCTTCAGTCGTGTCCGACTCTTTGTGACCCCATGGACCGCAACCCACCAGGCTCCTCTGTCCATGGGATTCTCCAGGTAAGAATACTGGAGCAGGTTGCTATTTCCTCCTCCAGGGGATCTTCCCAACCCAGGGATCAAACCCTGGTCTCCTGCATTGCAGGCAGGTTCTTTACCGCAGAGGTGGGGATAAAACCACAACTGAACTCCAGGGTCAGGGAGTTTAAGGAAGAGGATCGAGAACCGTTTCCCCAGCTGTACAGGCGGCAGATTAAATCCACATCATCAACTAGGCAGACTCTGTGTCTATGGAACATATAAAAGGGCAATGAGAGTTACCAGAAAAGAAAAGCCCCTAGCTCTGGCAGCAGTGGACACTGGAGGCAAGAACATGCAGGGGAAGGGCCGGATTAGAGTCTGTGAGCTGTCCTGACAGCAGGTATAGAGACCAGCTCAGTCCTGGAGGGCAATCTCGGGAGGTGACGGTAGACTGTGACAGCTTTGAGGGAAAGGAAGCTGATAGCTGAGATCCAAGAAGAACATTTATTATTGTCTTTTGATTCACTCTGTAGTTTCTGGATTTTTGTTCTTTTTTTTCCCTCTGTTGCTGTAGTTGTTGATTTTATTATTATCCTTAACTTTATTTAAGCTTTTGAGAACTTTTTATTAAATCAGTGTTTTTATTTCCTTTATATACTTCTACTTCTAAGTTGGCTTTTTGAATGTCTGTGCAGTTTTTTATCTTTTTTATTAGCTTTGCTTGTTTTTCTTGTTGGTCTTTTCCTGCTGTAGGTATTCTTTAATATATATACATCTTTTTTATACACTTCTACTTAACTTAGCTTTTCTGTTTTTTTGCCTTCCTTGTCTGTCTTTATCTCACCATGTCTGTTAGTTTATTTTGTCTTCCTTGCTTTATTCCCCAGTTGGCACTCTGCTTTGGTCTTATTTTCTGGTTTATGTTTTAGTTTGTTTCATTTTTAATTGATTGATAAAATTTTTGCTTTCCTCTGCTCACCAGGTCACTCCTGTACTTTCCTTTCTTTGGACTATTTGGTTTTGTTTCTGTGTGTGTGTGTGTGTGTGTGTGTGTGTGTGTGTGTGTTTGTTTTTGTTATTATTTGTCCGATTTTGTATTTATCATTTGTCTGGGGTTTGTTTTTTCATTGTTTTATTTTTTATTTTTGTGTATTTGCTTTAAACCCCTTTATTGCCATAACAGCTTGTGGAATCTCAGTTTCCCTGCCACAGACTGGCCTGAGCCTTTGGAGTGGAATGCTGAGTCTAGGACATTAGGCTGCCAGAGAAAGCCTGACCCCAGGGAGTATTAATTAGTGAGAACTCCCACGAAAGCCTCTACCTGGACCCAAGACCAGGCATCACTCAACTGTCAGCAACACCCACCGCAGAGTGCCTCAACCAAACAACTAGCAAGACAAAGACAGAAATCCAGTCATCAGCAGACAGGCTTCCCCCAGACACTCCAAAACATACCAGCTGACACAGCACTGTCCATCGGAGGGAAAAAACAACCTTACCTCCTCCCACCAGGAACACAGGCACAAGTCCCTCCCCACATGAAGCTTACACACATCGCTAGAACAATCTCATCCACTGAGGGCAGAAGCCACAAAGAAGAAGGGGTACAACACCACAGCCTGAGAAAAGGAGCCCACAAGCAGAAAACACTGACAAGGACGGAGAAATACTCAACAAACGAAGGAACCGGGCAAAAAGTTACAAGACCAAATAAATGAAGAGGAAACAGGCAAAACTGTCTGAAAAGTATTCAGAGTGATGAGAGTACAGATGACCTGAAACCTCAACAACAGGATGGAGAAAACAGAAGAATCAATTAACACATTTAACATGGACCTAGAAGAAATAAACAAACTGAGAAGAACAACATAATTGCTGAAATTAAAAGTACTCTAGAAGGAATCAATAGCAGAATAACTGAGGCAGAAGAATGGTAAGTCCGCTGAAAGATAGAAAGGCGGAAATAATGGCTGCAGAGCAGAATAAAGTTCTCTTTTGAGCGAGAAGAACTGAGGACATTCTCAGGGACCTCTGGACAATATTAAACTCACCAACACTTGAATCCCAGGAGAAGAGAGAAAAAAAGGGTTTGAGAAAATTTCTGAATAAATTATAGTTGAAAACTTCCCCAATAAGGGAAGGAAAATAGGCAATCAAGATCAAGAAGTGCAGAGAGTCCCATACAGGATAAACCCAAGAAGAAACATGCCGAGACACATACTAACAAAGATTAAACACAGAGAAAGAATATTAAAAGCAGCAAGGAAAAGCAACAAGCAACATACAAGGGAAACTCCATAAGATTAATAGCCGATCTTTTGGCAGAAACTCTGCAGGCCAAAATGGAATGGCAGGATATATATAAAGTTCTGAAAGGGAAAAATATAAAACCAAGATTACTCTACCTGGCAAGGATCTCATTCAAAATTGATTGAGAAATCAAAAGCTTTTCAGACAAGTGACAGAACAAGATAGAAAGCCTGCATAGCCATGCACCTATGGGCACCTTATCTTTGACAAAGGAGGAAATAATATACAATGGAGAAAACATAATCTCTTCAATAAGTGGTGCTGGGAAAAGTGGACAGCTACATGTAAAAGAATGAAATTAGAACACTTTCTAACACCATCCACAAAGATAAACTCAAAATGGATTAAAGACCTAAATGTAAGACCAGAAACTAAAAAACTCAGAGAAAACAGTCATAAATTCATTAAGGATTCTCAGAAGTCAATAAGAAAAGTACAATAAAACTTTTTAAAAATATTTAATTTTATTGGCATACAGTTGATTTGCAATGTTGTGTTAGTTTCAGATGTGCGCCAAAGTGATTCAGTTGTAGATATACATACATTCATTCTTTTTTAGATTCTTTTCTCATATACAGAATACTGAGTAGAGTACTGTACTATTTAGCAGGTCCTTGCTGGTTATTTATCTCATATATAGTAGTATGTGTGTGTTCGTCCCAAGCTCCTGATTTATCCCTCCCCTTCCTCCCAAACCTCTCCCCTTTGATAACCATAAGTTTATTTTCAGTGTCTGTAAGTCTGTTTCTGTTTTGTAAATAAGTTCATTTCTATCTTTTTTCTTTAATTAGATTCCACATGTGAGTGACATCATATGGTATTTGGCTGACTTACTTCACTTAGTATGATAATCTTTAGGTCCGTCCATGTTGCCATAAATGGCATTATTTCATTCTTCTTTTATGGCTGAGAAATAGTTTACTGTATAAATGTACCATATCTTTTTAATCTATTCCTCTGATGACAGACGTTTAGACTGCTTCCAAGGGCTTCCCTGGTGGCTCAGAGGTTAAAGCCTCTGCCTGCAATGCAGGAGACCTGGGTTCGATCCCTGGGTTGGGAAGATCTCCTGGAGAAGGGAATGGCAACCCACTCCAGGATTCTTGCCTGGAGAATCCCATGGCCGGAGGAGCCTGGTGGGCTACAGTCCATGGGGTCGCAAGGAGTCGGACATGAGGGAGCGACTTCCCTTCACTGTCATGTCTTGGCTATTGTAAATAGCGCTGCATAAACACTGGGGTTCGTGTATCCTTTTGGATCATGGCTTTCTCCAGGTAAATGCCCAGGAATAGGGTTGCTGGATCATATGGTAGTTCTGGTTTTAGTTTTTTAAAGAACCTCTGCTCCTTTTTAAGGAACCATTTGGTTCTCCACAACGGTTGTACCAATTTTCATTCCTGCTACCAATAAAGGAGGGTTCCCTTTTCTCCACACCTTCTCCAGCATTTACTGTTTGTAGACATTTGGATGATCGCCATTCAGACCAATGTGAGGTGATACCCCACTGTCATTCTGACCTGCATTTCTCCAATACATAGTGATGCTGAGTATTTTTTCATATGCTTTTTGGCCATGTACATATCTTTTTTGGAGAAATGTCTATCAGATCTTCTGCCTATTTTTTTTATTGGATTGTTTGTTCTTTTTGACACTGGGCTGTATAAGCTGTTTGAATATTTTGGAGATTCATCCTTTGACAGTCACACTATTTGCAAATATTGTCTCCTATTCCGTGGACTGTCCTTTCACTTTGTTTATAATAATGCTTTTAAAAAGAATTAAAAGACATGAATGGACAGATCACAGAAAATATAAATCACTTTTAAAGTTTGGAAAAAATGTTCAACATCATTCAGAATGAGATAAAAACCAAAGCAGGGTACAATTTCCCTCCATCAGACTGCCAAACATCTTAAGGTTTATACATGGTGGTGACAAGGGGATGGGGACATAAGACAGTTACCTATTGCTGCTGGGAGTGTATAATTTCTATAGAGAGCATGCACTTTTTAATATAAGAATTCCTCTCCTAGAAATCATCCTACAGATACACTCAAGCAAGAAGACCTACACACAAGGGCGTGTGTGTGTGTGTGTGTGTGTGTTAGTCACTCATTCGTGTCCGATTCTTTGCGACCCTATGGCCAGGCTTCTATGTCTGTGGAGTTCTCCTGGCAAGAATACTGGAGTGGGTTGCCATTTCCTTCTCCAGGGAATCTTCCAGACCTAGGGATCGAACTTGGGTCTCCTGCATTGAAGGAGATTCTTTACCATCTGAGCCACCAGGAAAGCCACCAAAGGATGCAGTAAAAGTGTAGAAAAGCCTANTCTATGTCTGTGGAGTTCTCCTGGCAAGAATACTGGAGTGGGTTGCCATTTCCTTCTCCAGGGAATCTTCCAGACCTAGGGATCGAACTTGGGTCTCCTGCATTGAAGGAGATTCTTTACCATCTGAGCCACCAGGAAAGCCACCAAAGGATGCAGTAAAAGTGTAGAAAAGCCTAAATGCCTGTGTATAGGAGGCTAAGTACATTATGGTACATCTGTTCAGGTAAAACATGAAACTATTAGAAAGAATGAAGTGCTCTCTTTGAACAAACATTGATCAGCTTGAAGATGAAATGTCAGAAAAACAAAATGAGGTGCAGAATAAAATGCATAATAAACTAACATGTAACTACCAAAAGAAAAGAACTGTCTCCTGAAGAATACACAAGACATGATAACAAGGGGTTCCTCTGCGAGCAGGGGTTGCCTCTGTGAAGGGTAACCCAGTAGCTCAGGGCAGAAGGAAGAGGGAAACTGACATTTCACTACATTCTCTTTTGCGTGGTGTTCCGCTTGCACATATTGCCTAAAAAACTATAAAAATTTAAAGCCTTTTTTACATGCTTTCTTTTATCTGTCATGTATCTTTTCAAATTCTCAACAAATATGCTCTTAGTGTCTATCTATTTTTCTAAAGAGGGTGTCACCTTTGTGGGTATTCTTGTTTTCTACCAGGGACAAGCCAGATAAATTGCACCCTTAAGCATATCAGTGTTCCAATTTTCAATCTGATTATGATAACCAGGAGGGGAAAAAAGTAGACAATACTACTTCTTTTTAAAAAGCCCTCTAAACCATTTCTGTTCTTAAGCAAATCTGTTGCCAAACATCAAAAGGTGTTTTTCCACCTTTACATCTGAAGATAAACTGTTTTCAAAGGCATTCCTTATTTTACTAGAAACAAAATAAAAATCAACATTCCCACTTCTATGGGATGTAGCTGTATCAGGATACAAAGGAAATGTCTCCTTCTTCAAACAAAAGTAAGATTTTCTTCGCGTTTTGTTTGAATCTCTTTCTCCTTTAGAACTGCCATGCCAAGTTTCAACCCGAAAATATGTGCCTGTCATGGACATGCTGACAGATTTTTATCTAGAGAAATGTGAATCCAGTGCAATAATTCTTAGCCAAGTAAGACAGGTAGTTTTTCATTATCTTAGTCTCCACAAACATTTCTTCAGGAAACTTACAGCCTTAGTACCACTAATTTGGGTTGATATAAAAATTTACTTAGGTCATGAAGTCTTACACATTAGAGACTACAAAACAATACTATTCAGCCACATAGATTTTTTTTTTTTAATTTGGCTGCACCATGTCTTGGTTGTGGCAGGTGGGATCATGATCTTTGCAACATGTAGGATCTTTAGTTCCAGCATGCAAACTCAACTGTGGCATGTGAGATCTATTTCCCAAACCAGGGATCAAACCCAGGTCCCCTGCATTGGGAGCTTGGCGTCTTAGCCAGTAGACCACCAGGGAAGTCCCAGCCACGTAGATTTGACTTTAATGAGATATGAAGGAGTATACTGATTAAACAATAAACATAAAACCACAAGAGTGTATTAAATATAACATCATTAAAGAAAGGACAAAAAGTTCAGAAAATCCATGCATTTCGGCCCCTTCTACTTCTCAGCCTCCTTCCTCTTCAAAACCTTTTCGGTTTTCGACAGGTTTTTCCAGTGGGGGAAATCCAAGCTGAAACAGGTATTTGGGGTATTTTGCAATGTTGAAAATTTTAAGATGCTGTGGTAATGGTTGGCATATTATTGCACTACCTACTAAAATAGATCTGTGATCAGTTTCGTTGTTTCTAATCCAACAATTATTTGAGATATAAGATTGTTTTTATTATAGGACTATCTCCAATTCCTCCACCTCCACTATCTTAAAAGTAATAGAAAAGTCTCATCAGGTATTGTGTGTGTCTGTGGTTTGGGGGGTTTTCCTTTTTTTCAGTCTAACCCCCCTTTTCCCCAGTTGCAGCCCTAACAGCATTTCGTGGCTAAGTTGCTTCACTGTGGTATTTGAGCTGCTTCCTTACTAGCAAGGCAATATGGTACTCAAGCCAAGGTTAGCTGTCAAACAGGATGTTCCCCTGCTTAAAGCCCTCAGATTGCTCCCCATCTCACTCAGATACCCGCAGGCTTCTGCTACTTTCAGACCTCCTCACTCCCACTCTCTCCCCCAGCTCCAGTCACTCTGGTCTCCTTGCTAAAGTACAAAGTCTGCACCTTAGAACTTCTGTACTAACTGTTCTCACTGTTTGGAACACTCTTACCCAGAAGGAACACAGTGTCTTCAAGATTGTGCTCAAAATTCACTTTTTCCTTGGCCACCAGATTCAAAATTCCATTGCCTCCCTGACTCTACCAGTCCTTTTCTTCTTCCCTCAATTTATTTTCTGCATAGAACACGTCACTCTAAACAGAGCATAAAGTTAACTTATCCATTTAGCTTACGGTCCATATTCCCAGTCTAGAATGGAAACTCTTTGAGGGCAGAGATTTCACCTGTTTAGTTCACTGCTGTATCCCCACTACCTAGAAGAGTATCCGACACGGGGTAGGTGTTAGGACTGCTACACAGAACTGAGCTGACTGTGCAATACGTGACCCCAGAGGACATCATCACAGGTCTAGGAGTGACACAGTGGTGCAGTCCTGACGAGGCATCCGGAGTTATTAACTAGCTGCTTTGTGATATTTAATATAGCAGTTTTCACAAATGGTTTTCAGATGTCCATGAAGCTTTATTTTGCCTCCTTTTTGACTCTTGGTTTCATTTTTATTACATACAAAGAGATGGGAATACCAGACCACCTGACCTGCCTCTTGAGAAACCTGTATGCAGGTCAGGAAGCAACNCTCTTTTGTTGAATATGAGAGCCACGCCATTTCCTCTATGGGATTCTTGCCCACAGTAGTAGATATAATGGTCATCTGAGTTAAATTCACCCATTCTGGTCCATTTTAGTTCACTGATTCCTAAAACGTTGATGTTCACTCTTGCCATCTCCTGTTTGACCACTTCCAACTTGCCTTGATTCTTTGACTTAACATTCCAGGTTCCTATGCAATATTGCTCTTTACAGCATCGGGCTTTACTTCCAACACGTCATATCCATAATGGGGTGTTGTTTTTGCTTTTATACTAATCATCAGGGAAATGAAAATCAAAGCCATAATGAGATACCACCTCATGCCTGTTAGAATAGCTGCAATCAAAACAACTAGAATGACAAGTGTTGGCAAGGATGTGGAGAAAAGGAAACCTGTGTGCACTGCTGAGAAGAATGCACACTGCTGCATTCCATTGCTGAACCTATGGAAAACAGGTTCCTCAAAAAATTAAAAATAAAACTAATCATATGATCCAGCAGTTCCACTTCTGAGTATTTATTTGAAGAAAACAAAACACTTAATATATGCACTCATTGCAGCATTACTTATATTAGCCAATATACTGGAAACAACTGTCCATCCATGAGTNCTGCATTCCATTGCTGAACCTATGGAAAACAGGTTCCTCAAAAAATTAAAAATAAAACTAATCATATGATCCAGCAGTTCCACTTCTGAGTATTTATTTGAAGAAAACAAAACACTTAATATATGCACTCATTGCAGCATTACTTATATTAGCCAATATACTGGAAACAACTGTCCATCCATGAGTAAATGGATAAAGAAACTGCAATATACATGCAATGGAATACTCTTCAGCCATTAAAAAAAAAAAAAAAAAAAGAGTGCAATCTTAGCATTTTCAACAAAATGCATGGTCTTCAAGGGCACTGCACCAAATTGACAGAGGACAAAATGGTGGAGTAGGACTTTGAGCTCACCTTCACTCTTGAGCACACCAAATCACAACTAACTGCTGAACAACCACTGATAAAAAAGATGGAAACCTACCAAAAAGGAGATTATATATCTAAAGACATAAGAAGGAACACAAGAGGGTCAGAGCAATGCTGCTGCTGCTAAAGTCGCTTCAGTCGTGTCTGACCCCGTGCCCCGACTCCATTGACAGCAGCCCGCCAGGCTCCTCTGGTGGAGGAATTCTTGAGAATTCCTGGAGTTCTTGAGGCAAGAACACTGGAGTGGGTTGCCATTTCCTTCTCCAACGCAGGAGAGTGAAAAGTGAAAGTGAAGTCACTCAGTCGTGTCTGACTCTTTGCAACCCCATGGACTGTAGCCCACCAGGCTTCTCCATCCATGGGATTTTCCAGGCAAGAGTACTGGAGTTGGGTGCCACTTCCTTCTCTGTAGAGCAGTGCACTAGTGATATAATCAAATTCCATCCCCCTAACCCCCCAGGGCAGACCCATAAACTTGAGAATAATTATATCACAGAAGTTCTCCCATAGGAGTGAGAGCTCTGAGTCTCATGACAGGCTCCCCTGTCAGGGGGTCTGGCATCAGAAGGAGGAGCCCCCAAAGCATTTGGTGTTGAAGGCCAGCAGGGCATGAGTGTAGGAGATCCACAGGACTGGGGGACATACAGACTCCACTTTTGGAGGACATACACAAGGTCTCATGGGCACCAGGACCCAAGACTTCATACAAGCCTGGGCCAGACCTACCTGCTGGTCTTAGCAGGTCTCCTGGGGAGGCAGGGGATGGCTATGACTCACCTACGGACAAGAACACTGGTGGTGGAGGTATCAGGAGGCCAGCATTTTGGCACCAAGACCTGGCCCCAATGAACACCTATAGGTTCCAGTGCTGAGATGCCTCAGGCCAAACAACCAACAGTGCTGGAACACAGACCCGCTTATCAGCAGACAGGCTACCAGAAGACTTTCTGAACTCACAGTCACCTCTAGACACACTCCTTGATGTGGCCCTGTCCACCAGAGCACCCAGGCCCAGGTCTGCCCACTAGTGGGCAAGGACTGGCCCCTCCCACCAGGAAGCCAGACACCAGAAGCAAGTAAGCTACAATTCAGCATGCTGGAGAACCGAGTTCACAAACACAGAGCAGAAGCTACCTTGGGACCAGCTGGTCCCTGGCCTTTGGATTGAGAGAGGAGTATACTGCTGGAACACATAGGACATCCCTACAGACAGCCCCTTCTCCAGGGTAAGAAACATAAGAGAAAAATACAATTAGAAATTCAGACAAAAATGAGGGCATTATGCCAAGTGAAATAAGTCAGACAAAGATAATGCCAAGTGGAATCTTAAAAAATTAAACTAAAAAGAAAACAGGCTCATAGATACAGGCAAGGGCTTAAGCCTGGGAGAAATGGTGAACAATTTACTTTTTTAAGTGTGAAAAGAAAGGGAGGGAGGGAGGAAGAGCAGCCTCTCTTTGCAGTTGAAAGATGGGAACTCAGACCCGCATCTCTCGTTGGGATTCGTTTCCTAAGTGTTCCTTTTGTGCTGACATTAGATCCCTCTAAGATCTACTGAGTTTGCTGCTATTATTCTCCTACCCAAATGCTTTTCTCACCCAACTTAACCATATTCAGTCTCTTTGCACCTAATCTCCAACCCTGTGTTTGTTTTCTTGGACCAGACCTACATTCCAAACGCGCCTGGGAGGCATCTCAACTTGTGGATACCTTCAAAGCCTAACTAAATTCGCAGCCCCTTCTCCTTAACGTCTTTCTAGATTCCCATTCATGAGAGAACACACTATCCTTCCACATATAAATTCTCAGAACTCGGTGGGCAGTCTTCCCTTCTTCCTTCTCCCTCAAATCCTGCACACCGACTGGCCCCCGCATTTTCCTTGCCCTATCTTTGCACAGCCCTTGGGGCCTCGCTCTCGGGCCAGAAGCGAGCCTCTCTGCTCTGTGGGCATCAGAGCCCTCTGCTCATACTCCTCCTGAGGATCACTGCTGATCATCCGAGTGTTATGTTCGCATGTTTGTCTCTGATGCTAGACCGTGACTGTCTTGAAAACAAACAGCTTTGTTTTATGTAACTATGTATTTTGATTTCCTCCATATTTCAGTCTAAAATCAAAAAGATGCTCAAATAATACTGGTTGAATTACTTTTTAATTGCATTGATTCCAATAAATGCAATGACAAGTGACAATGTAAATGCAATTATTTTAAAGGGAGGATTTTCTTGAGTCTTCTGATTAGGGAAAATTAACAGAAAAATCTGATGTGAGGTGTGATTTGAAGAGCATAAATAAATAAAGCGGTAAAAATTCAAGAAACTCCGTAGAAAGATGTTTAAAAGTTTCCTAGACTGATGGAAATAAAATAAATTTGGAAAATACAAATGTCTTTAACTTCAAATGATTGGAAGACAATTATAGTTGTCCCTCAATCAGACTACACTGAATACTGAACATTTGAAGTAATTTACACTTTTAAAATTATAATTGAGAAAAGGTAAAATAAAGTCTACATGTATAAAATTGTGAAAAAAAGAAACGTTGTGTCCACTGGGAATGCCAGGATGGGAATCTACAGCTATGGGTACCCATTTTGCCTATCATATACTGAGAACCTATCTGCAAAATGAAGCTAAACAGGACAAGCTAAGCCAAGAGACAGAGACAACAGGGCTAGAGACCGGTCCATATCACATCATTTGTAATCTGAATCCTGCCATGCCTAACACCATATATCAGAGATACCAAAAGTTATCTCTGAACTTTCCAGTTACGAAAGTTACAGATCTCTCCTTTTGGTTTAGTATCATTTTAGTTAGATTGCTTTCACTTCTAACCAAATGTTCTGATTCAAAATCTCCAAACTCATCACCTTCCCCAGAATCTTCTCTAAACCAGAAAGAGGATTTGCCTCTTTCTGTTAATGTAACATAACTGTCCTATCATTCAGTCTCATCTATTCATTCTCCCACATATTCAATGTCACTAAATCTTATCATTCTGTTCTCTGACATCCCTTCCTTGTCTCCCTGCCAACAAAAATGTTACCACTGTAATTCTGGTCTTTTATTTTTCTACCTTAGCAGTAGTATCGTCATCACACATCTCAAAGATCACCTTCTCTCTGAAACCTTTTCTTATCTGCAGTCCCCTCACTCTGCTTTTTCTCCACCTCCACTCTCCTTCAATCTTTTTGAGTCAACTCAGGCACCGTTTTTTCCCGGGTGCTTTTCCTGGCCTGGTTCCTCTTCTCACAGAATGTGTTGCCTGTATTCTACAATTTTCTAGCACCCTCTGCTTATCTCCTTTAAAGTTTACCATTTCTGAATCAAAATTCTGAATCAAAATTATCTAGATTATGTCACCAGTCTTAAAGCTTTTCAAGGGAAAAATCAATGTCCTATGTATGATCTGCCCAGTATACAGCAGAAGCTCAATAAACGCTTTCGAGCTTTTAAAGTGAATTGTGTTTTCTTCATCCTTGTATCTCTGCCACTGAGCACACGTGTGGCAGAGTAGCAGCTAGATTGATGCCAGTTAAATGAAGAGCCTCCTGCAATAGACTGAACATGTCACCATAAAATGCATATAACACCACCATGATAACGTGACAGTATCAGCAGGCGGGGCCTTTGATAGGTAATTAGGTCATGAGGATACAGTCCTCGTGAATGGGATTTGTTCCCTTGTAAGAGGGGCACCTTCTATTTTTGCCATGTGAGGATACTATGAGAAAGTGGTAGTCTACAACCCAGAAGAGGGTCCTCAGCAGAACCTGACCATGTTGGCAACGTGACCTCAGACTTCTAGCCTCCAGGCTGCGAGAAGTAAATTTCTGCCATGCATAAGCCACCCTCTCTATGGCACTTTGTTATAGCAGCTAGAGCTAAGACACTTCCTTGCCTCCAGTCTGACTGTATTTCTGTCTACCCAACCAACCATTTCAGATTAATCTTGGCTCATCACCTGGTAGTTAATGATTCCAAGAATGCTTTCATTAGCACCTTATAACACCTTTGCCTTTCGTCTTCATCTAAGCTGCCAATTCTTCAAAACTGCACATGCTCCATGGTATTATCATCAACATTTTCTTAACCATGGCAAATATCTCCACTATGAACTAAGGCTGCCTGATCTCTGCTGGGTCCCTTGCATTGCTCAGCAACCCTTATATTTATCTTCAACTGACTCCTATCACATTCCCCACAGCAGCTGCTACACAGTTTTTCCACTCTCCTTAAGCCCCAGATTCAACCTCTACTCCCCTCATGCTCAGCAAAAGCTCTCCTCTTCTACATAACTGAGAATATGATATTATGACCATGAGATGACTTGGCTTTCTTCATCCTCAACCCCAAACTTTTCTATCCCTTTATCTACACAATTCTTCTCAGCTACCATCTCAGTGAAAGAATTGTGCACCCTCCTTCCCAAAGCCAAATTCTCTATACATACTGTAGCAATTACTGAGAGGCAGAGACCCTGAAGAATATCCTCCAAACTGACCAGGAACTTTGAGACCAGAAAACAAAGCAGACAATGCCATTAAGTGCAATTATGAAGTTTACTGTGGGTAACCTACACACAGGAAGGAAGGCTCAGGCAGATGGGATGATCTGGAGGCATTTGCAGTTGCACTTTGCACCATGGAAAGGGGTACAGGGGAATCTAAAGGGGCCAAAGCTAAAAACAGAATCCAACTATCGAGTGAGAAGCACAATCACACCAATGAGGATGGGGGATTTTTTCCCTCCCTAGGGATCTCATGACCAGTAACCATCTGTGTAAGCATAAGGCAGGCTTCCAGTTTTCATACCAGAAGACATGGGTAACGTTGATGGGGAACATATCTGGCTTGAGTGAATTCCTTGTCAATTAAGCTAAAGCTCAGCCTCACAGAAAGAGGGGTAGGGGTTAGAACTGTGGACCTAAAATAGAGCTGCAAAATGGACTCAGCGTGGTACAGCCACACACCAGCTATCCAGTTTTTTCCCCTCCTCTTGGCTCCTTCCCTTTACCATAAAGGAATGCTTCAATCTTCTCTGTCCAAACAGTTATTAATATTTCATCATTCGCTAACATTGACTGAGCATTCCCAATGTGGCAAGTGCCACTGTGAACAGTTTGCATCCATGCTCAGTTGCTTCAGTGTGTTCGACTCTTTGCAGCCTCGTGGACTATAAACCACCAGACTCCTCTGTCCATGGAATATTCCAGCCAAGAATACTGGAGTGGGTTGCCATTTCCTCCTCCAGGGGATCTTCCTGACTCAGGGATTGAACCCACATCTCCTGCATTTGGAGAAGGATTCTTTATCAATGGGCCACCTGGGAAGCTTGTAAGCGGTTTATATAGATCATTTTAATTAATTCTGACAATAAACTTTGATGTTCTTGATATTATATTCCCTATTTTACAGACTAGGAAAGTGAAATTGGGGCTGCTGCTGCTAAGTCACTTCAGTCGTATCCAACTCTGCGACCCCATAGACGGCAGCCCACCAGGCTCAGCCGACCCTGGGATTCTCCATGCAAGAGTACTGGAGTGGGTGCCATTTCCTTCTCCAATGCAGGAAAGTGAAGAGTGAAAGTGAAGTCGCTCAGTCGTGTCCGACTCTTAGCGACCCCATGGACCGCAGCCTACCAGGCTCCTCTGTCCATGGGATTTTCCAGGCCAGAGTACTGGAGTGGGTTGCCATTGCTTTCTCCAAAACTGAGCTAGGAGCACTGAAAAATTTACTCAAGGTCACTTGCTTTTCACTTCCTTATACATGCCCACTTTTCTAAAGAATAATCTAAATTCGATTCTTCTCTCTTATGCCCTTCCTCTCTCCCCTTGTGCATCTGCACCGTGTGTCCAAAAGCCTCACTGCTTCACCAGCCACAATTTGAGCGGTTTCATGTCTGTCAGTGCAGAGAGGGAAATGCACACACTACAGACACACATACTTACACGCCATTAGCACTTATTCNATAATCTAAATTCGATTCTTCTCTCTTATGCCCTTCCTCTCTCCCCTTGTGCATCTGCACCGTGTGTCCAAAAGCCTCACTGCTACACCAGTCACAATTTGAGCGGTTCCATGTCTGTCAGTGCAGAGAGGGAAATGCACACACTACAGACACACATACTTACACACCATTAGCACTTATTTAATATACATCTGCTGAAATGTTGAAAAACTGAGTTATATATAGTTCTCTTATAGTTCTCAAGAGAATAATATTTTAAAAATAAATCAGCACTGCCCTTTTTCACTTTCTCAGCTACTATGATCACTTTTATAATTTTTCAAGCTCAAAGGACAAAACAACTCAAGCACCGAGGAGGTTTTCTTGAGTTTGAAAAGCACTCACTGCCTCAGTGATTCCCTCTAGTTACCTAACCTAATCCCATGGCCCACAGGTTGGCAGAGTTTCCACAGCTTTCAAGAAGACTCTTTTTTTTCTTTTTTTTTTTTTTTTGGCTGTACCACTTGGGTTGTGCATCTTAGTTCCCTGATCAGGGCTAGAACCCAGGCCATGGCAATGAAAGCACTGAGTCCTAACCACCAGAAAGACACAACTGGGTCCAGAAATGAGGAACATTCAACAGCTGCAACTCCTTCCCCACCAGAAAGGCCAGGCTGACACCAGGTCAACTGAGGAAGCAAACGTTTCTTTTCTTGAAAAGTGTTTAATTGGACATTTTGAGAATCTAATGTCATGTATGCAGATGCAAATGTTTGAAGAGTTGTTTACAGTGGAGTTTGTGCCAGACAGGCTCCCATGCCAAGCCAGCACACAGCCTCCCATTATTCAGCTGGGCTCAGCTTCTAAAGATGTTTCAGGGCTCTCTGAGTCTTGTAAATTTCCACATCCAAAGGCTCATCTGTTTTTTCAAGGCACAGTCATTTTTTCTCGCATGCGTAGACATCAGTCCTTCCCCTGCCAATCCCTGTTACTGCCTGCTCTGGTTCAGAAAAGGCTTGGGCGCTATTATTTAAGAGGCGATTACTCCATCTCTAGAAGTTTTAGTAGTTTTGAGAAGACTGACAAAGGATAAGTCGGACTCTTGATCTCTACTCGGAAACTGGGTCTTAGCTGATGTAATTATTTCAAGAACTGTTTCTGTTATTCACTGACCCAGAAAAGCACAGCTTATTATTAGTTCAGCTAATAGATTTTCACCTTAACATATCCCCCCTAAAAGGAATCAGTTCTTGATTGGGAGGATAAACAAGGATATATAAGTGGACACTGGGAAATCCATTCATCTTTAAGAATTGAGCCATCCACACTCTGCCTTGAAAATGCAATGCAAAAAGAAAAATCTGTCATTATCACAAATTGTTATGATGCCTTCACTATATTCTCTTCCTATTATCAAACACCTTCTACAGGAAAAATTTTTACATGTTTAAAGTTCTAAGTGGGAAATACACATGAAGAATATTGTTCTTGTATCATGTTGTTGCTGCTGCTGCTGCTAAGTCGCTTCAGTCGTGTCTGACTCTGTGCGATACCACAGACGGCAGCCCACCAGGCTCCCCTGTCCCTGGGACTCTCTAGGCAAGAACACTCGAGTGGGTCGCCATTTCCTTCTCCAATGCATGAAAGTGAAAAGTGAAAGTGAAGTCGCTCAGTCGTGTCCGACTCTTAGCGACCCCATGGACTGCAGCCTACCAGGCTCCTGCGTCCATGGGATTCTCCAGGCAAGAGTACTGAAGTGGGTTGCCATTGCCTTCTCCAAGGATACTCAATTCCAGAGTAAAATCTGCCATTAGATTTACATTGTAAAGCTAATAATTATCTTATGACTTTTTATCCAGTGGAAAGCACTGGATAAAACAAATAAGCTTATCAAATTGTAAAGCAACAATAGCCCAGTTTTTAAAAACCCCCTTAAAGAAAAAGAAATTAGTAGCATTTATTAATGAGTTCATTTATTCATACTACAGACAGTGACTGGTTACCTACTGTGCTCAGAGCAACTACAACCATTTCAGATATACAGAAATAAAGAATAGGTCATCCTAGGCCTAGGCCTTAGGAAGCTGGTGAAGGATGAAGGCAAATGACTAGGATATACACAAAAAATAGGAAACTGATTCCCAAGTATTAACAATAAAGTACAGTTGACTCTTGAACAACATGGATTTGAACAGTGTGTGTCCACTCACATCTGGATTTTTTTCAATAAATACCACAGTACTGCAGGATCAAATGTTGGTTGAATCTGAGGACTAAAGATAGATGGGGCTAACTGTAAAGCTATTCTCAGATTTCTGACTGCTATGGGGTTGGTGCCCCTAATCCCCAAGTTGTTCAAGGGTCAACTGTAATAATAAAGTGGTGCAGGATTATCACAGGAGAAAACAAGGAAGTAATAACAGAGAAGATGGTATTTCAGCTCAGCCTTGCAGGACAGATGAATTTTCACAGTTGGATAGTAGGAAGGGTCTTTCTACTTAAAGAACAACCGTGAGCAAAGATGTGAACATTTATAACATGTTCTCCAGAACTTACTCATTTTAAAAAGTCTGGGGTATAAAAAGCTGCAGTATTATAAAGCACTAGGGGGAACCTGAAATATACACATGCGTACAACAAACATATTCCCAGTCCCATTTCAGACACAGTGGTTCAGAACCCATAGTTAGCTGGGACCCAGGAATCAGTATCTCTCAAATCTTCCAATGTCAAGATGTGCACCCAGGATGCAATCCAATATACACATATAGAATAATACACGGAGGTGCCTTACAGGTGTTATGGGCTGAACTGTGCCACACCCCAGTTCATATGCTTAAGCCCTACAACCCAGTGCCTCAGAATGTGATGACATTCAGAGACAGGGACTTTAAAGAGGTAATTAAGTTAAAATGAGGACACTGGGGGAGGTGGGCTAATATAACCTGATTGAAGAGGAAATTTGAACATGTAGAGACACTGAGGTGCACACGAACAGAAAAAAAAAAATGACCATATGAGGAAACAGCAAGCCAAAGAGAGAAGCTTCAGAAGAAACCAAACCTGCTGACATGTTGACCTTGGACTTCCAACTTCTGTAACTATGAGAAAATAAATTTCTACTGCTTAAGCTACACAGTCAGTGGTATTTTGTTATGACAGGCCTAGAGAACTAATACAGTAAGTGAAGGCACTAGGAATGCAATGAGAAATACATTTTAACGCCAAATCTTTAAAAACCTTAAATATCATATTAGGAGTTTCTACTTTATTTCACAGGCAATTTCTCAAAGTGTAGGTCTTCTGAGAAGGAAAATAATATGATCTGGCCTATGATCCAACCCTTGAAGCAGTGTGGATGATTAAAAGACTCTGCCTGTCCAAGGCAAGAAACAAAGGGTATGACCAGAGCCATGATAGAAAGGATTGCTGTTCTTGGTCAGTCGCTAAAGTCACATCCAAATCTTTGCAACTAAATGAACTGCACCACGTCAGATTCCTCTGTCATCTACTATCTCCCAGTATTTGCTCAAATTCATGTCCACTGAGTTGATGATGCTATCTAACCATCTCATCTTCTGTTGCCCTCTTCTCCTCCTGCCCTCAATCTTTCCCGACATCAGTGTCTTTTCCAATGAGTCAGTTCTCAGAATCAGGTGGCCAAAGTATTGGCACTTCAGCTTCAGCATCAGTCCTTCCAATGAATATTCAGGGTTGATTTCTTTTAGGATGGACTGGTTTATCTCCTTGAAGTCCAAGGGTCTCTCAAAAGTCTTCTCTGGGACCACAATTCAAAAGTATCAAGAAACTCTTTTCTTTCGGTATTAGTTCCAAAAGATATTGTAGGTCTTCACAGAACCGGTCAACTCCAGCTTCTTCAGCATCAGTGATTGGGATATAGACTTGGATTACTGGGATACTGAATGGTTTGCCTTGGAAACAAACCAAGATTATTCTGTCATTTTTGAGGTTGCACCCAACTACTGCCTTTAAGATTCTTCTATTGCCTATGAGGGATACTCCAGTTCTTCTAAGGGATTCTTGTACACAGAGTGGATATAATGATCATCTGAATTAAATTTGCCTATTCTGTCCATTTTAGTTCACAGACTCCTTAAATGTCAATATTCAATCTTGCCATCTCCTGCTTGATCACATCCAATTTACCTTAATTCATGGACCTAACATTTCAGGTTCCTATGCAATGTTGTTCTTTAGAGCATCGGACTTTGCTTTCACCACCAGACACATCCACAGCTAACCATCATTTCTGCTTTGGCTCAGCCATTCATTCTTTCTGGAGCTCTTAGTAATTGCCCTCTGCTCTTCCCCAGCAGCACACTGGACACCTTCTGCCCTGGTGGGCTCATCTTCCAGTGTCATATCTTTGTGCCTTTTCATACTGTTCATGGGGTTCTCCAGGCAAGAATACTGGAGTAGGCTGCCATTTCCTTCTCCAGTGGACCACGTTTTGTCAGAACGCTTCACTATGACCCCATCTGTCCTGGGTAGCCCTGCATGGCATGGCGCACAGCTTCACTGAGTTAATCTCCTTTGCCCTCACAAGGAGGCTGTGATCCACGAAGGGTATAGAAAGGATGGGGACAATGAAAAAACAGAAAATTTCAGGTGCTATCAAAGGTAGACACAACAGCATTTGGTGACTTAAAATCTTGGAGGATGAGGAATAGGTAAGAGCTAAGGCTAATCTCCCCAGGTTTTGAGCCTGTTTGTGCCCTGTATTTCAGATATATCACAGAATCCTTTCTGGGTTTTCTGCTTTGGTTAATGGCATCTCAATCTACGAGAAAATCCAGAAAGCATTCTTTGGAATGAAACTGAGTTGAAAACCAAAGAACAGAAAGGGGTCCAGTGTAGAGATGGAACCCCCTTAAGAACAGAGGAGCTCATTGTAGCCATAGGGCACCGAGAGCACTGTTTTCACTTCTGTCATTACTCCTGTCCTTATAGAAGGAAATAGAACTGAACAAACTGACAACCACTCCCCTTAGAACAGAGAAGTGAGGGTCAAAAGCAAACCACCACCCTAAAATCTACAGAGACAGGCAAAGCCAGAGAGTCACAGCCCAGCTCTGTCTGGCTTATCTGGAGCAGAAGCCACTGAACCCATAAAACGTAGGAATACCTGAATGGTGATTCCAACAAACTGCTGGAGACTGAATCCTGGCTACCCTGGGAGTGCGGAACTCCTAAGGTCACAGTCTCAGGGAAAGAGGAGAGTGATTTCCGACAATTTGGGGTAACTGCAAGACAGCTATTACAAAAAGGCAAAAACAGAAGAGAAAGTACCAATGAAAAAAATAATAAGGAGAGTAGCTAGTATTGACTGAGAAGGCCTTTCCTAAATGCTCACATTTCTTAACCCTACAGCAAATCCATAGGATAATGCACTGGTTTTCTATTGCTGGCTGTAACAAATGGCCACAAAACTTGGTGGCTTAAACAAAACAAATGCTTATAGTTCTGTAGGTCAGAAATCCAACACTGGACTTACCAGCTAAAATCAATGTGTTGGCAGGACTGCATTTCTTCTGGGGGCTCTAGGGAAGGATCTTTGCCTTTACCAGATCCTAGTGGCCATTACCATGCCACTTGATTAAAGGGTTATTTGCCTCTTGGAAGATTTAATCATAAAATCGTTTTATATTGTAGACTCTCCTATTACATTTTAAGTATTGTTTGAGTTCCCCAGATACTCTCTAGAGACTTCATGACCATTCCTACTGCATGTAGCACAGCCGGTGGTAAGGAGCCCTTCCATCACTGCCTCTCTCCCCGATCTTGGTTTTCTTGACCTTCAAATATCATCTGCTTTATTCTTATTTTTACATGATGGACATGGTGGGACTGGAAGGGACATACTGTAACACATCAAGGTTCCCAGGCAAGCAAGATTCCAAAACAATGGATGGAGCAGTGGGCTGAAATTCAGAAGGCCTGGAGTGCCTGCCAGTTACAGGATCTGAGACAAACTACAGCCTCTTCCACATCAAGATTTTTAGTTTATAAAAGAAAGATAATGGTGCCTGGCTGCACATGCTTCTGANAGGTTCCCAGGCAAGCAAGATTCCAAAACAATGGATGGAGCAGTGGGCTGAAATTCAGAAGGCCTGGAGTGCCTGCCAGTTACAGGATCTGAGACAAACTACAGCCTCTTCCACATCAAGATTTTTAGTTTATAAAAGAAAGATAATAGTGCCTGGCTGCACATGCTTCTGAGGGTTCATGTAGCAATCAAATGTAAAAATTCTTTCTAATATATAAGGTTCTATGCTAATTTATCCTTTTTTCCAAGCAAGTCTAATGCCATGACCCTAAGAGAACACTACATCAATCTAACTTTTTCTTTGTTAGCAACTATTTCTCATAGAATTCATTAAATGTTCTGAAAATTCCTCCTAATTATTACCCTTCTCATGTTACCTTACTCTGTTTTTCTTATCTTAGTTCAGTCTTCCAACACTTTATCTGCAAAATAAGAACAAACCCTCTGCACAGTACCTCTAAACAATCACCTGTTTGTCTCTCCCTAACAAGTTGAATCAAGAGACGCTTGCTCCTTGGAAGAAAAGCTATGACCAACCTAGAAAGCATATTAAAAAGCAGAGACATTACTTTGCCAACAAAGGTCCATCTAGTCAAGGCTATGGTTTTTCCAGTAGTCATGTATGGATGTGAGAGTTGGACTATAAAAAAAGCTGAGCACCAAAGAATTGACGCTTTTGAACTGTGGTGTTGGAGAAGACTCTTGAGAGTCCCTTGCACTGCAAGGAAATCCAACCAGTACATTCTAAAGGAAATCAGTCCTGAATATCCATTGTAAGGACTGATGCTGAAGTTGAAACTCCAAGACTTTGGCCACGTGGTGCAAAGAATAACTCCTTGGAAAAGACAAGAAATATTGAATGTGGGAGGAGAAGGGGACAAAAGAGGAGGAGATGGCTGGATGGCATCACCGACTCAATGGACATGAGTTTGAGCAAGCTCCACGAGTTGGTGAAGGACAGGGAAGCCTGGTGTGCTGCAGTCCATGGGGTTACAGAGTCGGACAGGACTGAGCGACTGAACTGAACAAGTGGAATAGATGAGAAACCAACGCTTGTGATATTCTTACCACTAAAGAGATACATTATTTGGAAAAGCCAGCTCAAATGTCATCTCTGGATTCCAGATCTGCCTCTACCTGTGTCTTGAGCAATCTGTCCTCTCTGCTACACTCCAACCACTTGCTGATCTTTGTTCATTTCAACCACTCCCCTCGGTGTCACTCTAGTTTGGTTTTCTTGATAATTTGTAATAACCCCTGATTGTTTGAGTATCTTTTTCTTTCAGTAGAACTTACACAAGAACTAGAGTTCTAAGAAACTCACCCGAAATATAAGCATCATTAGTAAAGTCTAATGTGTTTTTTCCTTCTTTGTACATGATTCATTGAATTGATTTGTCCTTTTAGACTGCAGATCTGTCATAAAATTTGACCAGTCTTGGCTATATGATGTCACAGTACTGTAGTCACTAGTCAAGGGTCTACATCAAGGATATTCCTACATGTTCTCACATCCTGAGTTGTCTCTACTCACTGTCTTCCTCCCCAAACCTCTTCCTCACCTGATGTTTATTATCCTCATTAGTGGCATCTGCATCTACCTAAGTAAGCAATCCCGAAACCTCAGAATTATTGTCAACCTTACTTCCCACATCCAGCTAGTCATTAAACCCTGATCTGCCTATCTGCTGATAATCTCTCAAACCTATGCTAGTTTAGACCTTTATCCTATTTCCTTTGGACTATAGCACCAGCATCCTCATTTTCCTCTGGCCTCCCAGCTTTCCATCTCTAGTTTCCTCAAAATATTATTGCTGGAGTTATTTTCTAGAGAAAGTCCAATTATAGCACTCCTCTTATTAAAAACTAGCTTTAAAACTCTTAAATAAAATTTTCTAGGCTGTGATAAAGTTGAAATAACATGACATTCAAGGACCTTCCTTCTCTGGCCCCAACCTCACAAGACGCACCCAATCCATGTCTCTCCCTGGCAGTGCTATGCTCAAACTGCCTCCTTTTCTTTGCCCATCCTGTTCTCTGTGCTCAGAACACTTTTCTCCCTCCTTTTGGCCCTTAGGCTTCAAAATCCAGTTCAAAATTCACCTGCTCTGTGGAGTCTTCCAAAATTCTGACCAAACCTCTCTCCTGGGAGAATGAGTGGCCTCTGCTTCCACATCACCCTGTGCTGCAATTATTTGTGGATGGCTCACTTCCCTCCATAAACTTGGTATCTCATTCATCTTTATCTGGCACACAGTACGCACTCAATAAACGGTTACTGAAATTAACACACACAGAGTAAAATAATAACTAGAGAAAAGTTCCACAGAAGCATACCAGTCCTTCATCTTAGCTGCAATAAAGAAACAGAGACCAAGAATAATGGAAAGGACTAATAATCTAATGTAGCAAACACATGAATGGGCTGTTTGTTTTTAAAAACCTAAGTGGTTTAGGGAGGGCAGGGGGAGAAGAAAGTACATTTTAAAGCTCTAGCTCCAGGGCAAGTAATAAAAATTGTTGCTTTAATGTTTTTTTCATAATATTGTGAGCAATGGGAAGGTCTATTCCATCACACCCGCCTTCAGGGCAGAAAGCTTCAGCCTCCTGAGCTAAATCAAACCGGCATCACTCTTAGTTTCTCAAGCAGCTGCAATTGGTCTCTGCCTTCTATGAAACTCGACTGACCAAGAAACAAAATAATTTACCACTTACTTTATGGGCCTCTCTTTTCATCTTTTGCTCTTGTCAATTAATTATAAGAGTTTCGGAAACTCATCCTGCATTCCTGCCCCTAGATTACAGCAAGGTAGGCATTGTATTTTGCGTTAGGATTGTCGTTCTTATAAAGAAGGAGGTTGGGCCGTAGCAACTTATCAAGGATCGGAAAACTAGCCCAACGTTGTACTAGTACAACATTGTACTCAGCTTGATGTCCGTAGGTGCCACTCACCCATGTATCTCTTGATGTGATGGGTCCTTTATATACTCCCTGGATTATTAAATATGAGCACATTTAACATTAGGATGTATGTGCACCTATGTAAAAATATGAGTCTTCCAGAATAGCCATGAAACTCAATAATTTTCAAAATGCTATACCAATTCTCTGTAATTCAGTCTCAATTATCTCCCTCCTGAGCTCCCATTCTAAATACCCTTATCCACAATGCCCAAGAGTTTAATATATATCCTGGAACACACACAGAGACCACATTCTCCAATGTTACACAGATTTTCCTAGCAGGGATTGTCTACTTTTCTGGGAGAAACCCTGCCTCCATCTGTTTGTGTTTTGAATACCTGACCTTCCCATTTTCAAAGCACTGTTTCTATTTTTGGAAGGTGGAATAGGGATTACAAGGTATGCAGCACTTAAGTTTACAGCAAGGATGAAATGGGGTAAAACAAGTAAAAAGGTTAAATGTAACAGTGCTTGGTGAGTGGTCATTGCCCCATAAATATCATCTCTGTTACATTCCATGTCGGAATCACATGTGACCCAACAACTGGATCTTTGAGAACAGAGTCACAAAAAGTTGTGTTTTTTTTTACCAACCACCACATCTGACTTCACTTCCCCCAAGAGACTTCAAAGAACAGAAGTAGGTAACATTAATTTTATTTTACTTAACACATTTGGGACTTTGTGAAATGTAGCATGCAAGAAATATTTTAATATATATGTAAAATGACTTTTTAAGTGCCTTTTAAAAATCTCTAAGGTCCTTCTATTTCCAATATGTTGTGATCTATGATAAATAATCTCAAATGCAGGCAAATTAATAGTGATAATTCCCTAGATATACTGAAAATATATGGCATTGTCAGGCTGGTGCACTGAAAACAAGTTAGACCCAGGACGGGAGGCCTGTGGCAATGCACAAAACTGTTTTGCCCTCCCTTCTCCCCTCCTGCCCAGAGTCTATAAATCTCATCTTAAAACTCCCAGGTCCTTCTGCAGCAGATGTGAAGAAGATGAGGAATGAGCTGTAATTTGCAGATAAGACAGGGGGGCCAAGAGTCTACAGCATCCCAAGCAGAGCAGTTGAAGTGAGCTAAGCTTTCNTGCCCAGAGTCTATAAATCTCATCTTAAAACTCCCAGGTCCTTCTGCAGCAGATGTGAAGAAGATGAGGAATGAGCTGTAATTTGCAGATAAGACAGGGGGGCCAAGAGTCTACAGCATCCCAAGCAGAGCAGTTGAAGTGAGCTAAGCTTTCCTAAAATCATCTGCAATTTCACCTTTTACCTAATAAAAGAGAATCCTGGAAGTCTACCTCAGGAAGGGGTCCTACCGAATCTCCTGCATTTCAAAGATTAGGAAACAGACCTAAAGAGATAAAGGAACAAGTCTAAAGCCATCCAGGTTTTCTGAAACCCAGGCCTGGAAACCTGGAACTGAAGCCGTGACCAATTGAATTAAAGCAGTCTCCACCTGTGCCACTTCCAAAGTACCTGCAGAGATAAATGTCTCTCTTTTCCTCTCTGAACTACAGTCAGCCTTCTTCAGTCACCCACAAACCAGCCAGCACCTGTCTTGGGAAAGTAAACAAGATCCTCCACAATCCTGAATTCAAAGAAATGTCTGGTTTTACAAATTACTAAAAGCAGAGTCACGTGGTACTGCCTTCAGATTCACTCTTATCTTTCATAAATACATTAAAAAATATTATAAAGTACACAATAAATGTAAAAAAAAAACTATAGTGACAATGATTCTGCAAAGTCTGAAAATAAAACACAAGCAAAAAAAAAAAAACAACAGAAGCCTAGACGTACTTCACTTTAAGCAATGCATAAAGGAAAATCTACCTAAGATGGAAAATGAAGGGGTGCTTCTGCGGATTTTAATACAGCATAGAACTTTTAAACAGCCACAATCAGAATGACTGCGTTTATGAGTGCGACATCTATACAGCTTTTGGGAAACTACCAGAAGATAAAGAGTTGTAAGCCTCTGTCTCCACTGCCTCCACGTTGTGTGTATTTATATCCATTCATGTATTCCTTCATTCAGCTTTATTTCAAGTGTATTCATTCACTGACGTTAATTCACCAGTTCTCCTCCATAGGAACTCATCTTTTTTTGCTCAATTCCTTACTGAGTACTATTGAAAGAAAAAGAAAGTAAAGTCGCTCAGTCGTGTCCCATTCTTTGGGACCCCATGGACTGTAGCCTACCAGGCTCCTCCATCATGGGATTTCCCAGGCAAGAGTACTGGAGTGGGTTGCCATTTCCTTCTCCGGGGGATCTTCCCAACCCAGGAATCGAACCTCGGTCTCCCGCATTGCAGGCAGACGCTTTACCGTCTGAACCATACTGAGAACCTGACAAGTCCAACAGGGGATCTGTCCCGTGGAATTTAAGAGCCGGCGTGGAGCCAGGAATTGCACACCAAAAATGAAAGTACAAGATAAAAGGTGAAAGAATCACAAAGGAGCTCCCGATAAAGGGGAACTCGGAATTGCTTCCAGATGCGGGCGAGGGAAGCATCTTGGCAGCTTGGGGCCGGAGCACCCCCTCCCGCGTCCCAGGACGAGAGGGAAAAGGAGCCATGATGCCTGGCTCCCGCCCTCTGCGCCCAGCATCCTCCTCCATCCCGGCGCCCTCTTTCGATTTCCTCATTTCTGGGCCTTTGATGCGGAAGCCACAGGCCAGACCGGGGTCCCGGCGGCTTCCCCACCCCCGTCTGTCAGTCGCTCCCACGAACGAGCTGCTCGGAAAGTTGCCCTCACTCTGGGGTCGGCCACCCGCCTCGGCTCGCCTGCCCGGAGGAGCCAGCCCAGCCGTTGGCTGCCGGGGGCGGGCGGGCGGCGCACGCACCTGGTCGGCCGCTGAGGCTGTGGCGGCGGCGGCGGCGGCGGCGGCGGCCGTGCTCAGGGCCCGGTTCAGAGCCCAGCCTTCAAGTGGCGGCGGCCACACCCGCGACGCGGCCCCCCACCTGGTCCTGGCAGCTGCCGGGTTTTCAGCGGCGAGAAGGCGGGGCGCAGCGGCCAGGGCCTCCGGGCGCCCGCGGGCGGGCGGGGACCAAGCGCCGCCTCCGCGACGCCCGACGACGGCCTCCTGCGACTCGAGCGACCTGGGCGCCGCGGGCTACCGGCTGGCACCTCACCTCTGGAACTGGCTCCACAGGGTCCTGGGCCCCCGCAGCCTTGCGTCTTTATTTGGAGTCCTTCGGCCAGAACGTCGCTCTCAGGCCTCGCGGGTGCCTTGAACCTCGGAGCCACGAGGAGCTTTCAGGAGCGCAAGAGGCCAAAGGGCCTACCTGAGATGTGACTTCAGGTGGCCACAGGGCTCACCCGAGGCGTCGTGTGCTTGCAGGAGTGGCCGGCAGGTAGCGAAGAAAGGGGTTGGGGAGCTGAAGGGAAAATGAAGTTTTTGCTGTCTGAGCACCTGGATGAGGGCAGAGTCTGGAAACCCCGGGATAGGTGAGCTGTCCAACGCCTCCCGCGGCTACCGGGTGATTAGAGCGTTATCGTCCCCTCCAACCCCCGCAGGGTTCTTGGAGAGCCGACGGTGAGGAAGATGGACGAGGAGACCCGAGCTGGGAAAGACCCAGCAGAGTCCTGCCTCTTTGGTTGATGCGTTAATTATATGAGGGTGCTGGAGAAAGGAGATTCATCTGATTACCTGGCGTAGCTTTTTGTATCAACGAGTCACTCGCATCACTGGTCACACAGTGTGTGCTCACGTATTTTCAACGTTTTCTGTTTTGATAAATTTGAATTCCTTTGTATAACCACACTCTTATCAAATACAAACAGTTATATTTGTGAGACACGGAGCAATTCAGGTCTCCTCTTTAACAACAACAACAAAAACACAGGCTCCCTGGGAACATTAAAAAAGTACAAAATTTGCAACGTTCATTTACCTCCATACACTTAACCCTCGGTTAACAATCTGTCTAAACTTTTAGTAACCCCATTGCCCGTTGAATAAAGTATGAAATCAGACATTCAAAATAGTTCCTCAAAGGTGACCCTGGCCCACCAGGATCATCTCTATGTTGCTATCTCCAATTCTGCAGTATTACTTTTTCTCAAATTATCTGAGGTAAAGATATTTATTATTTATTTATTATTTCCAATAAGTCATGAACTGTTGTTTTTGTAACATACAATTTAAAACTTGCTAGAAAAGTAAAAAAAAAAAAAAAAAACCATAAAAACTACAAGTCCCAATTTTCATTACAGGTATTTTCAGTTCAGTACAGTTCAGTTGCTCAGTTGTGTCCAACTCTTTGCAACCCCATGAACCACAGCACACCAGGCCTCCCTGTCCAACACCAACTCCCAGAGTCCACCCAAACCCATGTCCATTGAGTTGGTGATCCCATCCAACCATCTCATCCTGTGTCATCCCCTTCTCCTCCTGTCCCCAATCTTTCCCAGCATCAGGGTCTTTTCCAATGAATCAGCTCTTCACACCAGGTGGCAAAGCATTGGAGTTTCAGCCTCAACATCTGTCCTTCCAATGAACATACAGGACTGATCCCCTTTAGGATGGACTGGTTGGATCTCCTTGCAGTCCAAGGGACTCTCGAGTCTTCTCCAACACCACAGGTCAAAAGCATCAATTCTTCTGCACTCTGCTTTCTTTATAGTCCAACTCTCACATCCATACGTGACCACTGGAAAAACCATAGCCTTGACTAGACGGACCTTTGTTGGCAAAGTAATGTCTCTGCTTTTGAATATGCTATCTATGTTGGTCCTAACTTTCCTTCCAAGGAGTAAGTGTCTTTTCATTTCATGGCTGCAATCACCATCTGCAGTGAGCCCCCCCAAATAAAGTCTGCCACTGTTTCCACTGTTTCCCCATCTATTTGCCATGAAGTGATNTCTCACATCCATACGTGACCACTGGAAAAACCATAGCCTTGACTAGACGGACCTTTGTTGGCAAAGTAATGTCTCTGCTTTTGAATATGCTATCTATGTTGGTCCTAACTTTCCTTCCAAGGAGTAAGTGTCTTTTCATTTCATGGCTGCAATCACCATCTGCAGTGAGCCCCCCCAAATAAAGTCTGCCACTGTTTCCACTGTTTCCCCATCTATTTGCCATGAAGTGATAGGATCGGATGCAAGTATACAAATATAAAATTACTGTCAGTTTATTTTTGTGTTCTTTTAATTTCTAAGTGTTTGCTCTCAATTTCTATATTTATCTCATCATGGACCAGTAAAAACTGTTCATAATTGGCCCTGATGACCATATTTTAAAGTGCCTTTTGACTTGCTATTCTTCAGATGTGTCAGATGCTTTCTGACTTCGGGACCTTTTATTCCTTTAGTGCCAATCAAAGTTCTTCTCAAGTTTCAACTCATAATATAATAATAATAATAGCTTCACATGGAAACCTTATCTTTGACAAAGGAGGTAAGAATATACAATGGAGTAAAGACAACCTCTTTAACAAGTNGGCCACTGCTGAGTTTTCCAAAGTTGCTGGCATATTGAGTGCAGCACTTTCACAGCATCATCTTTCAGGATTTGAAACATCTCAACTGAAATTCCATCACCTCCACTAGCTTTGTTTGTAATGATGCTTTCTAAGGCCCACTTGACTTCACATTCCAGGATGTCTGGCTTAGAGAAATACAAATCAAAACCACAATGAGATACCAACTTACACCCATTAGAATGGCTACTGTTTAAAAAGAAAAAGCAGGAACTTCAATGGAGGTTCAGTGGTTATAACTCCATGGTCCCATTACAGGGTCGTGGATTTGATCCCTCAGAGAACTAAGATCCCAAATGCCACAAAGTGCAGCCAGCAACAAAACCTAAAATAGAAAATAACAAGTGTTGGCAAGGTTATGAAGAAATTGGAACAGTAGCACCCTGTTAGTTGGAATGTAAAATGGTGCAGTCACTATAGAACGGCTCTGTGATAATCTAGAAGGGTGGGATGCGGAAGGAGATAGGAGGGAGGGGACATGGGTGTACCTGTGGCTGATTCTCGTCGATGTTTGACAGAAAACCACAAAATTCTGTAAAGCAATTATTCTTCAATTTTAAAAATTTAAAAAGTGGCAAAAAATTAAATTAAAAAAAAGGAAAAAGGTTCAAAACTGTAAAAATAGGATTATCATAGTTTCCAGGTATCCTACTTCTGGGTATATATCCAAAAGAACTGAAAGTAGAGTCTCAAAGAGATATTTGCTCATCCATGCTCATAGCAGCATTGTTCACAAGAGCCAAGAAGTGGAAACAATCCATATTTTCATCAGTGGATGAATGAATAAACAAAATTCAGTATATAGATCCAATGGGTATTATTCAGTCTTAAAAAGGAAAGAAATCCTATCAAATGTTACAATGTAGATGAATCTTGAGGACATTATACTAAGTTTGTGGCCCCATGGACTGCAGCTCACCAGGCTACTCCGTCCATGGAATTTTCCAGGCAAGAATACTGGAATGGCTTGCCATTTCTTCCTTTAAGGGATCTTCTTGGCCCAGGGATTGAACCCACATCTCCTGCATTGGCAGGCAGATCCTTTTCCACTACCAGGGAAGCCCAAGCCACTCACAAGAAGACAAATATTCATAAGATTCCACTTATATGAAGTAACTAAAGTAGTCAAATTCATAGAAACAGAAAGTAGAATGATGGTTACCTGGGCCTAGCAGAAAGGGGAAATGGAGAGTTGTTTAATAGGTATAGTTTTCAGTTGTGCAGTATGCAAAAGGTCTGGAGATTTGCACGACCTTGGAAATGCACCCAACACTACTGAACTGTATGCTTAAAGTATATATGTCATATATTTTATGTTCCATGCTTTTTACCATAATTAAAGCATTTTAAATTTAAACATTGGACTAGAACTTTTAACAGTGAAAGTCAGATAATGTCATCCTGTTCAAAACTCTCCAGTAACTCTTCCCATTGTATCCAGAAAGTCAAGATGCTAATAGCCTACAAGATGCTGTGTGGCATAGCCTCCGTCCTCACTTCTTCTCCCCAGGGTTAGCCTTCTCCAACCAGACTGTTTTCTTTGTTGCCACTCCTTAAACACTCCCGCATTAGGAACTTTGCACTAGCTGCTCCTCTTCCTAGACTTCACCAACTCTTCCTCAGCCACGTCCTTCAGGTCTGGGATCACTTCTCATCTTCTCTATAAGGCTAACCCTGACTACCTACTGTATGGGATTCCCTGATAGCTCAGTTGGTAAAGAATCCACCTGCAATGCAGGAGACTCTGGCTCGATTCCTGGGTCAGGAAGATCCCCTGGAGAAGGGATAGGCTCCCCGCTCCAGTATTCTTGGGCTTCCCTTGCACGGTCCGCCTGTAAAGAATCTGCCTGCAATGTGGGAGACCTGGGTTGGGAAGATCCCCTGGAGAAAGGAAGGGCTACCCACTCCAATATTCTGGCCTGGAGAATTCCATGCACTATATAGCCCATGGGGTAGCAAAGAGTCTGACGCGACTGAGCGACTTTCCCTTTCACTACACTTTCACCTATTTAGTACTGGAACCAGCCCCAACCACCCTTCACCTGCTGCAATTTTTCTGCATGCATGAGATTTTCCAACATACTATGTAATAGTATTTATTTAGCATGTTTACTATATGATGTCTGAAAATTCCTCAAGAGCAGATAGTTTTCCTTTTTACCTACTGTATTTCCAGCATCCAGAACAGTGTCTGACATAGAGTAGGCACTCAATAAATATTCATGCTGTAAGTCCTAGTCATAGTTAAGACTGAGCTGGCCAGGATAACCATGATGGTAATGTAAATTGACTTGCAGAATCATGTAAGAACTGAGAGGTAAAATTAAGTATAGGAACTTCCCTGGCAGTCCAGTGGTTAAGACTGCATGCTTCCCCTGCAGGAGGCACAGGTTCGATCCCTAGTCAGAACAAATACCCTGCATATCGTGTGGCATTGCCAGAAAAAGAAAGAAATTAAATATAAGAGAATGGGTTATACCTCAAAACCACTCCTCCATTCCCAGCAGAGAACACCACTATGGTAGAAACCATGTTTGAAATAAAGCTTTTGGCTCACATAACAGATCCAAATGATAACATGTGTCACGTAAGTCAAAGCCAATGTATGAGCTGAGCTAAACTCCATTATAATACTGTTCTTAATTATAGTGAACTGCAGCCAAATTGCACTCCCCAAAACCAAACAAATATAGAATATACCAGGTGGTGGCCCTGTTTTCCAACACCAGAATTTCAAAGGAATTGCTTGATATTTATTTTGAATGTGTTATTCTGCAATTATCTGATTAGCAGTTTAGTTTTCCCAGAACTGCAGAACCAAATCCAGTTGGGTTGTTTTTTTTTTTTTTTCTTTGTCTCATTGTTCATGAGATGTCACTTTACCTTTAAAACATAGTGGTAGATTAGGATTTTCTAAACTATTAGCCAAAAAAAGCTAAATCTGAAATATTATTCAGGCTCAGAAATGAGGAAAATTTGATGTATGCTTTAAGGATAAACTTCAAGGACATTATGCTGAATAAACTAGTCATAAAAGGACAATGACTGATAATTCCACTTATAAGAAGTATCTCTAGTAGTCAAACTCATAGAGACAGAAAGTAGATGGTAGTTGCTAGGGACTGGAGTTAAGGGAGAATGAGGAGTTATTATTTATGGGGTACAGAATTTCAGATTTGCAAGAGGAAGAGAGCTCTGTAGATAAACAATGATGATGGTAGCAGAACAATGTGAATGTTTTTAGTGCTACTGAACAGTACACCTAAAAATGGTTAAGATGGCAAATTTTGTGTTATGTGCATTTCCTGACAATTAAAAAAAAAAACAAACACATAGTGGCAGCCCTTAAGTACTTGGTATGGGGCCTGGGGGTTCATGTACAGTTAAAATCCTTCTCCTAATGAGGAAAAAGAGCCTCCTCTTAAATACAGAAGGATTTCTTAGTTTGGGAATGTTTTAAGTGATTGCTTGGTATCTATGTTTTTACTTAGTATTCATTCCCTGTGGGGGTTGTCCTCAGCCTAGTGTTGTGATGGATTCCAAGAATCAAAGACAAATGAAAACTGTCTCTACTCTCAAGGAGATTAGAGGCAGGCGGAAGAGGCAAGCATGTGAAAAGCTGGTTTCGAGATGGTGTGACAAGGGCTAGACTGAAGGTGAACATACCTAGGGAGGCATCTAAATCATACCGGAGGGCCAAGAGAGCTTCCCGAATTAGGTGATGTTTTGCTTCATCTTGAAAAAATGATTGGGATTAATTAGGCAGAGGAGTCAGGACATTCCAGGGAGAGGCTGCTGAATACACAAAAGACATGAAGGTGTGAAACGTAATGATCAACGTGGGGACCCAACACGGCGAGTGGGTAGAGGTGATAAAGTGGACAGTGAGGCAAGGATAAGAACCAAGACTGTTTGGAGATCAGTTCGAGTGCGGACTTTATCCTAGAAGCTACAGGGAACTTTTACAAGCAGAGTAATTACCTCTCTCATCCCAATTTCAGGACAGTGCAAAAATTTCTACAGTGGATAAAAAGTGTTCTAAGAGATTGTCTCAGCCAGCTATTGATGTATAACAAATCATCTCAGTGTCTAAAACAACTCATTTATTTTTGCTCATGTCTTCAGGCCGGCCAGGCCCATTCTAGGCTGGGCTCAGCTGGCTGCTCTGCTCTGCAAGTCTGTCGGGCTCAGTCCCTTGCTGTAGGTTGGGCTCCACATCTGATCCAGGCGTGTTAATTCTGGGCCCTGGGGAAGCACTGCCTATGGGGGCTTCTTATCCTCCTTGGTGCAGTTGACCATCCAGGGCATCTTCTTTCCGTGGCAATGACAGAAGTCCCAGAGGGAAGGAAGAAACTGTGATGTCTCTGAAGGCCGAGGCTCTGAACAGGGGCGTGGTGATCTCCACCCCCATTCCATTGGCCCAAGCAAGTCAGACAGCTGAGTCCAAAGTAAAGAGGCAAGGTAGTACATTGTGCCTCTAGCGAGAGAAACAATCAACTCACTGGTAAAGAATGAAGATACAAGGAGAAGTGAAAACTGGGGTCAGTAGTTCAATCCAGGAGACTTCCCTGCTGGTCCAGAGGCTAAGACTACATGCTCCCAATGCTGGGAGTCCAGGTTCGATTCCTGGTCAGGAAACTGGACTCCCACATGCCACAGCTAACACCTAGCACAGCCAAGTCAATAAACTAAATTAAAAAGTATGATATTGGCATAGTCTCAAAGTATTTTAAAAAACAGTTCAATCTGCCATAGAGGACATTTTTACTCAATATTTAGAGACTAAATGGAAAGTAGTCCCAGAAAGAACTTCAGTTGTGAAGCCAATCCCTTAATATCTTTGTAGCCCTTTTAAAGTTATTTAAAATTCTCTAGACATCAGCTTTCTCATCCATAAAATATCGATGGATATCTCCCCCACCTTGTGATTGCAAGACTTGCATGGGATATTCTCCATCGGCTTTGCATTTGGGACACTGATGCTAGCTATCTACAACGTGCCATGGCTATTGATAAGAAGTATGAGAAGGGAGATCACTGGTTCGATTTTGGTGCTGCCAAGTCAACATATTGGAGAGAAACAAAAATGGAATAGAACCCAGAATACAGCATTCCCCTAAGATGACCACTAACACCCTCTCTGCCGGCAACGACAACTTTCTGTCTTTGAGGAAAGATGTGTCTTCCAGAGAAAATCAGCTGAATGATATGTGTTTGGTCTGACAGCTCTTTTACATGCTCACTTTACTCCTTGGCAGTCTGAATTTTTGGTTCATAAATAAGAGGAGTATTTGCCCCACAAGGATCTAGGACAAAGCAGGGCAGGAGGCAGGTGGGAAAAGCACCTCCTGGCATTGGTTTACAGACATTCTCCCTGAGTGTGTAACCACTGTTCTGTCCAGATGGGCTCCCTTGGCCAAAGCACTGTGACAAGGACAACCCCCAAGCTATTCTTCTTTATCTTCTCAGATTGAGACCAACTGGCCCAACATCAAAAACCTCTTTGAACCCAGCTCTCTTGAGTCCCATGGCAATGCTCATTCTCCTGTTGGCATAAATGAGATACGCAAAAGGCTAAGCTGCTGAATATGAGACAGCACAAAACATAGAAACTCAAATGATAATGATTCTCAGTTCTCTCTCATATTGTTCAAAATGAGCACGCAGTCAAAATGGTTTGGAGGCTGAGGTCCATGTGGACATCCAGGAATGCAGATTTCTTTTAATTTTTTCTTCAACATCCTCAAGCAGCCCTTCTCAATCAAGAGAATTAAGGTTCAGTGCTATAAAGCATCCATGGTGGTAATGATTTAACCTTTATCTTATGTATCTACAATAGTATAGCTTTGTACCATCCTTGGAATAATGGAAATCAGAGTTACTTAAGTCATTTTCTCTAAGATTTGTTTCTCTTACAGGGATCTGATTTTGAGATAGGCTGCTTGAGTGTGGTTCTTACCCATGGTTGAAGGTAGACCCTAGCACCGTATCTGCACATTTCCCTCCATGAGAAGGGAGACAATAGACGTGAGAGGAAGGAGACTCTTTAATCAACTGACTTGTGAGTTGCACACATTACCTCTGCTCACATCTAATTACCCAAAATATAATTTCATAGCCTCATTTGGTTATACAGGTGCTAGGGAAAGTAGTTTCGCACTTGCCCACCACAAGCACAGCTAAGACTTCTGGGGATTCTGTTACTAATATGAAGAAGGATGGAATAAACAGGGAGACAGTTATCAGTCTCTGCCATATTTCACTATTACTCACTAGAGAGTAAGTTTCATGAGAGCAGGAACTGTGATTCATTCGCTAAGAACAAATAAGTATATTTTTTTACAATGACTTCCCTGGTGGCTGAGAAGGTAAAGAATCCAGTGCAGGAGACCTGGGTTTGAATGATCCCTGAGTTGGGAGGATCTCCTGGAGGAGGGCCTGGCAACCCACTCCCGTATTCTTGCCTAGAGAATCCCATGGACAGGGGAGCCTGGCAGGCTACAGTCCCTGGGGTCACGAAGAGTCAGACACCGCCAAGCAATGAAGCACATAGGTGTTTTATGGTCATTTTTTACCATAGTATCTAGTACCTAGAAGATTGAATTCCATTTATTTACATCACATTAAGATAGTTCAGAGGACTGTCTGAAATTATAATTTTCAGAAGACCCAAGGACTAAATATTTCAGTTCAGTTCAATCACTCAGTCATGTCCAACTCTTTGTGACCCTGTGGACTGCAGCACACCAGGCTTCTCTGTCCATCACCAACTCCTGGAGTTACTCAAACTCATGTCCATTGAGTCGGTGTTGCAATCCAACCATCTCATCCTCTGTTGTCCCCTTCTTGTCCCGCCTTCAATCTTCCCCAGCATCAGGGTCTTTTCCAATGAGTCAGTTCTTCCCATTAGGTGGCCAAAGTATTGGAGCTTCAGCTTCAGTATCAGACCTTCCAATGAATATTCAGGACCGATTTCCTTAAGGATTGAATGGTTTGATCTCCTTGCAGTCCAAGGGACTCTCAAGAGTCTTCTCCACACCACAAGTCAAAAGCATCAATTGTTTGGCACTCAGCTTTCTTTATAGTCCAACTCTCACATCCATACATGATAACTGGAAAAAAACATAGCTTTGACGAGATGGACCTTTGTTGATAAAGTAATGTTTCTTCTTTTTGATATACTGTCTAGGCTGGTCATAGCTTTTCTTCCAAGGAAGAAGCATCTTTTAATTTCATGGCTGCAGTCACCATCTGCAGTGATTTTGGAGCCCCCAAAATAAAGTCTCTCACTGTTTCCATGATTTCCCCGTCAATTTGCCATGAAGTGATATCACCAGATGCCATGATCTTCGTTCTCCGAATGTTGAGTTTTAAGCCAACTTTTTCACTCTCCTCTTTCACTTTCATCAAGAGGCTATTTAATTCTTCTTTGCTTTCTGCCATAAGGGTGGTGTCGTCTGCATATCTGAGGTTATTGATATTTCTCCTGGCAATCTTGATTCTAACTTGTGCTTCATCCAACCCAGCATTTCACATGATGTACTCTGCAGAGTGACAATATAGAGCCTGATGTACTCCTTTCCCGATTTGGAACTAGTCTGTTGTTCCGTGTCCAGTCCTAACTGTTTCTTCTTTACTTATCTAACCTTCTCTTCTTCTTTTTTTTTTGGTGGAGGAGTGAGGTAACCTTGATCTGCTCTGAGGTAAGTTTCTGATGCTGGGAAAGATTGAGGGCAGGGATAGAAGAGGGCAACAGAGGATGAGATGGTTGAGAGGCATCACTAACTCAATAGACATGAGTTTGAGCAAACTCTGGGAGATGGTGAAGGACAGGGAAGCTTGGCATGCTGTAGTCCATGGGGCTGCAAAGAATCAGACATGGCTTAGTGATGGAACAAGTTTGTCATTGTTTAATTATTTGTTACTTTCAAATGTTTAAGATCAATTTGAGGATTTTCATAAACCTGCAGAAGAAAAATTCTTTCCTCAACTCTGACACAAAATGTTAGGATATGAAGATTATGTGGAATAAAGAAGCTGGTGTTTGTAAAAGGCACTTTAAGTGACACCTGGCACGTGATGAGTGTATACAAGTGTAATCGGTGACAGAAGATAACTGATAGGTAGAATGAAGAAAGTGCAGTGAGAAGCAGGTCAGTGCTGTCTGCCTTATCTGTGAGTATATTATAACATTTTCCCCTAGAGGCAGAAACTGTTGCTAGGTCTCTCTGGCAAGGACTATCTCACCAGAGACCTAAAGCTTCATTTCTTTGCTTGGCCAACCCTGGACACACTTTGCCCACTACACGTGCTCGAGTCACTGTAACTCTTACCAGTCTCTTTGTGGACACTAAAATGACAAACAAAAGTGGATGAGACTGGCAGTGAAGACCCAGGGCAGCCAATTAATTAATTAATTTTTGAAAAGCGGATGTAAGAAATGAATCACTAGTCTAGGTTCGATACAGGATACAGGACGCTTGGGGCTGGTGCACTGGGATGACCCAGAAAGATGATATGGGGAGGGTGGTGGGAGGGGGGTTCAGGGTTGGGAACTTGTACACCTGTGGCAGATTCATGTCAATGTATGGCAAAACCAATACAGTATTGTAAAGTAAAATAATAATAATAATAATAAAACTTAAGTATAACTAATGCAATTTTTTAAAAAAAGTGGTTGAGAGTAGACACTAGTTTAGCATGTAGAGAAAGGGCTTGACTCAGAAGGANTTGTACACCTGTGGCAGATTCATGTCAATGTATGGCAAAACCAATACAGTATTGTAAAGTAAAATAATAATAATAATAATAAAACTTAAGTATAACTAATGCAATTTTTTAAAAAAAGTGGTTGAGAGTAGACACTAGTTTAGCATGTAGAGAAAGGGCTTGACTCAGAAGGAAGGCAGTGCCATAGCAAGAACATTAAGCATCCTCAGACCTAGTCTTCTGAGGTCATTCCTGGACATGATAGAGATAATTCTAGCACACAGATACTTCAGGACAGGAGGTGACTGGAATTTGTAAAATCTATCACCCTTGGTTTAGGTGGAGCAGCCTGGAATGGTTGTATGGTTCGCCCCACTCCTCTCCATGCACCTATAGTCTATTCCTCTGGTAACAGCACTTTGCTACCCTTCTAGAGATTCATTGCTCCCTCCTTCCACGTGATTCTGGTACACTTGTGCCCGCTCCCACCACACCCAGAATGAACTCAGAGTACGCTGGCTTACTGACCATGTGACTGGTTTGTTAATGGATATATGACTCAAACTGAACTAAAGTCTTCCTTAAAATGTACTGCAGACACTGGAAGACAGAGGGTGGATGCTTCTGGACAGATAAAGGAAAGTGGAAGATGATCTATTTGAAAACATCTTTCCCAGCTCTTTTCATGTGGTTAAAAAAATGTAATCAAAAAAAGTTCAGTTGAGTTCAGTTCAGTCACTCAGTCATGTCCGACTCTTTACAACCCCATGAATTGCAGCACACCAGGCCTGCCTGTCCATTACCAACTCCCGGAGTTCACTCAGACTCACGCCCATCGAGTCCGTGATGCCATTTCATCCTCTGTCGTCCCCTTCTCCTCCTGCCCCGAATCCCTCCCAGCATCACAGTCTTTTCCAGTGAGTCAAGTCTTCCCATGAGGTGGCCAAAGTACTGGAGTTTCAGCTTTAGCATCATNAGACTCACGCCCATGGAGTCAGTGATGCCATCCAGCCATCTCATCCTCTGTCGTCCCCTTCTCCTCCTGCCCCCAATCCCTCCCAGCATCAGAGTCTTTTCCAATGAGTCAACTCTTCGCATGAGGTGGCCAAAGTACTGGAGCTTCAGCTTCAGCATCATTCCTTCCGAAGAAATCCCAGGGCCGATCTCCTTCAGAATGGACTGGTTGGATCTCTTTGCAGTCCAAGGGACTCTCAAGAGTCTTCTCCAACACCACAGTTCAAAAGCATCATTTCTTCGGCACTCAGCCTTCTTCCCAGTCCAACTCTCACATCCATACATGACTACTGGAAAAACCATAGCCTTGACTTGATGGACCTTAGTCGGCAAAGTAATATCTCTGCTTTTGAATATGCTATCTAGGTTGGACATAACTTTTCTTCCAAGGAGTAAGCGTCTTTTAATTTCATGGCTGCAGTCACCATCTGCAGTGATTTTGGAGCCCCCCCAAATAAAGTCTGACACTGTTTCCACTGTTTCCCCATCTATTTCCCATGAAGTGATGGGACCGGATGCCATGATGTTCGTTTTCTGAATGTTGAGCCTTAAGTCAACTTTTTCACTCTCTTCTTTCACTTTCATCAAGAGGCTTTTTAGTTTCTCTTCACTTAGGAATTTTAAAAATTGAATACACTATAATCTGTCACTATGATTATTCTTGTCAGTACAAGGTCCTTCGGGCCAGCTCTGGGGTCTTTTTTGATATAGCTCATTGACCATTTTCTTACTGTCTGGCACGAGATTACCCTGTTCGATATCTGTAATAAGCTGTTTCTCCCAGGATCTATGTGGAAAAGTATAATTACTGTAACTGATGGGAAACGTATCATTGTTTTTACATACACATATGTAAAAATGGTGATTACATGTATACATATCCCCTCTGTATTCTGAGAGACAATATTCATACTGCATGGAGTTCCTCCTCCTGCAGTCACAATCTCACTACCCAAGGACAGCAGCATGTTTGATTCTTCAGTGTTGTCCTGCAACAGCTACAAAATCGTTTCAGAATTACAGAGGCAGCGTCGTCATCATGGAGAAGGCGATGGCACCCCACTCCAGTCCTCTTGCCTGGAAAATCCCATGGACGGAGGAGCCTGGGGGGCTGCAGTCCACGGGGTCGCTCAGAGTCGGACATGACTGAGACTTCACTTTCACTTTTCACTTTCATGCACTGGAGAAGGAACTGGCAACCCACTCCAGAGTTTTTGCCTGGAGAATCTCAGGGATGCGGAAGCCTGGTGGGCTGCCGTCTATGGGGTCGCACAGAGTCGGACACGACTGAAGCGACTTAGCAGCAGCATCGTCATCAACTAGAACGGAGCTAGGTAAAACTCCAGAGTTCTTTGCCATTTCTTTTGTTCTTATGACTAAAGACATACAGTCATAAAATTCTGTTCAAAAACTATCAGAACGCAGTCTTAGATATTCTGAGTCGTCATATTATCAACTTTACGGAGCTAGTCTCATTTGTTTCTGTTTTATTCAACTTCATAAACTCTTTTTTGTCTTTGATAGCAGTTTGTTTTCTGAATATGTAAAACACTTTCTGGTCCACAATTAAAACCACATAAGAGGGAATGTTTGCAAACTCTCACTCTATTTTTATGTTACCCACTTTATGCCCTATACCTCCATCCTTTCTGTTATTTTAATTTTCTTGCAAAGAAAAAGAATGTATGCATATTTTCATTTTCCCCTTATTTCTTGCACAAAAGGGAGCATCCTCCAAATGGTTTTCACAGTTGTTTTTTTTTTTTCATTTTGTCAATGATTACTCAGAATTGTTAAAAGTCAGTTCATAATGATTATTTCCCTTTTATATATTTTTTGGCTGATACACAGTAACTTTAGTAAATGGCATGAGACTGTGAATAAGTTTTTTTGCACAAAAGAGCAGAACGGGAGGCATACAATTTCTGGTGATTAAACTATCATCCTTCCACTGTACAATTAACTACTAGGTGGGAATAAATACAAGCTTGAACATAAGGGAAAATACACTGTTAATCTGTATTAAATGGAGACAGACAAAGAATATCTTCAACATCTAATGTGGAACTTGAACTAAGCCAAGTCAAAACTAATTGTCCACGCTTCAAAGAAAATCCTAATATAGCACCTGGAACCCTGGCTTCCCTGGTGGCTCAGTGGTAAAGAATCTGCCTGCAATGTGGGAGACTGGGGTTCAATTCCTGAGTCAGGAAGATCCTCTGGAGAAGGGAATGGCAACCCACTCCAGTGTTCTTGCCTGGAGAATCCCATGGACAGANGGCTTCCCTGGTGGCTCAGTGGTAAAGAATCTGCCTGCAATGTGGGAGACTGGGGTTCAATTCCTGAGTCAGGAAGATCCTCTGGAGAAGGGAATGGCAACCCACTCCAGTGTTCTTGCCTGGAGAATCCCATGGACAGAGGAGCCTGGCGGGCTTCAGTCCATGGGGTCACAAAGAGTCGGACATGACTGAGTGACTAACACTTTCACTTTCAACACTGGATCTCCTTACATGCCCCCTTTCCCCTTACTTGAGAAATAAAGTGGAAATTATCCTTTCCATGATCCTTCTAGATTAGATTCTAGAAACTCTGATTGCCTAGAATTCTCCAGAAAGTGGCCCACTGAACTCGCAAGAGTCTGTCAGCCAGACAGAATCATCTCTGTGACCTTGTCCCTTTCACAAACATCAAAGCCACCATCTGACCTCTTGGTGGGGGAGTGTGTAAGGTCAAAGACCAACTGACCCTTCAGAGGTTGACCTCAATCTGTTTTAGGCTTTCTATTATCATTCTCAGACCTCAGTAAATATCTTTTTCTCCGCTCTTGGTTAATATTTAAAAGCTCTAACCATATTTAAAAGGTTACTACCTATAACTGACTTCCATTTCTGTAACACCTCCCATCACTAAATTAAAAATTACTTTGTGGACAGTTCAAACTGTCAGCCAAACAAACATATATTTTCTTTCTTTCTTATTTACTTATTCATCTGCGCCTGGTCTGAGTTGTGGCACGGAGGATCTCTGATGTTCACTGTGGCACACAGGATCTTTTTTTTTAAGCTGCGACATGTGGGATCTTTAGTTTTCAGCATGTGAACTGTTAGTTGAGACATGTGGGGTCTAGTTCACTAATAAGGGACCGAACGCAGGCCCCCTGCATTGGAAGCATGGAGTCTTAGCCACCGGAACACGAGGGAAGTCCCTGCACATACATTTCTTAAAACCAGTAAGAAACCAAATCACTGTCTCCATGTAAAACCTGAATCAATCTATTGTATTCTATTTCTGACCCTGCTATTTAGAACACACCAGATTCCTCTGCCTAATAATAAATGCTTAAGATGCACAATGTAATGAAAAGAGAGGATCCTTGCTACTTCATACAGCTGCTGTCAGGGTTAGGGGAGAAAATGTTTGTAAGATTGCCTGGAACACTGCTGGGCACACAGTGAACATTCAATCTGGGTGGATTTTTATACTTCATTCTCCTGGAAAAGAGGCAAATAGCCCCGCTGCTGCCTTTCCTGTATCCCTCTTTACGAAGCGATTACTGGCCAGGCAGACAATAGGAACAGTAAGGAGCAGCAGCAGCCAGGGCCTCGATGACTTGAGGGTAGATCAGCTGCCTGTCATCCCATGCTGAGCTGACCCCACGTGGAGGGGGTCTTACTTCTGAGAACCTGGAGCTGAGCTGGTCAGAGGTTTGGTGGGACCTGGGCTCTGCCATGGAAGAGAACAGACAAGAACTCCANAAACTAAAAACTAAAAATTTAAACTTAAAAAAAAAAGTGTTAAAAAAAATTAAAAAAAAAAAAGAAAGCAGCTTGATGTCCCTCAACAGGAATAAACAATGGTATAGTCACAAAATGGCAAAAATGAATGTTTGACGTGTACTTCTAATAAAAATGAGTAAATCTCACCACCTGCTCATATCCAGGCTCCACATGATGGGCCCTAGGTGTAACAAATTTGACTGAGTGCGGAGTAGGACTGCTGGTTCATTGCCCAAGTCCTTCTGGGATTCCCTGGAGAAAGCGCTTCTTTGGGGGTTGTCTCTGCTTCATTCCCCACTCTCAAGAACCACTCCCATGAAAGTCTATTCTGGGGTTCAAAATAGCTTATGGAACCTCCCAAGTTACCCTCAGGGACATGACTGTTTCTGTAGTGCTCATGGTTCAGCCTCAGAAAAGGTAAAAGATAGAGATGAATAAATCACAGTCACTTTTGTTCCCACTGTCCAGAACTGTGGACACTGTGGCATTTTCTTTCCAGACACTTTCTCAGTGCTCTGTGTGTGTGTCTATCTGTGCATGTATGTGTATTTTTTTTTTTTTTTGCAAAAATGGTGTATACTGAGTACTCCTTTGCAAATTGTTTCTCCATTAAATAATATTTGGCTACAAAAAAAATAAATAGAATGAATCACCAACAAAGACCTACTGTATAGCACAGGGAACTCTGCTCAATGTTATGTGGAAGCCTCAATGGGAGGAAGTTTGGGGGAGGATAGATACATGTATATATATGGCTGAGTCTCTTTGCTGTCATATGAAACTATGACAACATTATTAATGGCTATGCCCCAATACAAAATAAAAAGTTTAATAATAATAAAAATATGGAAGTCTCTAAAATCTATATTGCATAAGGCACTCTGGTCACTTTTAGCCTTATGTAAGACTTTTAGCCTTATTGGAGTATGTCCTTATTGTGGACTCAATTGTGTCTCCTCAAAATTCTTATTGAAGTCCTAATCTCCAGTGCCTCAGAATGTAACTGTATTTGGAGATAGAGTCTTCAAAGGCGTAATTAAGTTAAAAGGCAGTCATTAGGGTGGGCCCTAATCCAATAGGGTTGGTGTCCTTGTTGGAAGAAGGGATTAGGACATGGCCATCTCTCAACTAAAGAAAGAGGCTTCGGAAGAAACCAAGCTTGTGGACACATTGATCTTGAACTCCTAGTCTTCAGAACAGTGAGAAACTGAGTTAAGTCACTCAGTCTGAGGTACTTTGTTATGATTTCCTTTGCAAACCAATCAGTTCCCTACTAATTATTAGCAAACTGACATTTCTCTTCACCAAATCCATTGGGAAAGAACAAGAGAAATGTCTTCCTAGCTCGCTTCTTCTCTTTCCCTCTCTGTCTCTCTCTCTCTCAAAAAAAAAAAAAAAAAACCACAGAAAAGAAATTCATGGTATTTGTGGAATTCCTAGTAAACGCAGATCGGTAGGCGTGGGTCCAGGGCCCCGATCCCTGGCAGGGGAGGATGGTAGCAGTTTCCTCCACCAGAGTTAGCTGGGGCCTCTTTTCCTCCTTTTCTTTCCCTTTCTTCTTCTTGAACAACTTGTGCAGAATCCGTTAGATGGAGCCGGGCAAGTAAAGTGTGTCTGTGTGTGCGTTGGGGGCCTAGGCGGTTGGTAAGCTGTGGTGGCCCAGAGGAGGACGCTAGTGTCTGCGTGGCAGGAGAAGGGTATCCACACAGGGCCAGGCCTGGCACGAGGTAGCTCGGCCTGAGAAGGGTGAGGAGGGCGTTTAAGTGGCTGAGCTGCCTGAGTGAGGAGTTGAAGGCTGAGTGGGGAGAGGAGAGACGAGGCTCCATGTGGGAGTGTGACCCCATGTGGGGAGTCACGGGCAGACAAAGCAGGGAGCGTGTCTCTCCCTCACAGGGGTGCTACTCAGGGAAAGGCGGCAAAGCCTGAGCAGAGCGGGGACGACGTCCACACGGGGTGGGGTGGGCTGGTGAGTGGGGGCCCCAGTGGGGTGGGGAGGAGGCCCAGACAGAAGCGGGGGTGGCGGTATGGAGTGTCGGGGCCTGAGCTGGGGGAATAGGGCATCCACGCGGTAGGGCAGCCCCGTGTGGGGTACTGGAGCCCACGTGCTATAAAGAGGACAAGTGGAAGATCGGTTACGTAGAAGTGCGTTGACTAAATGAGAAGATATATTAAGGACGAGGAAAGCTAGATGTCTCACAGTTGGAGAAGGAAATTACAAATACAGGAAAAGGAAAACTAGTATGAACCCTGTCTGTTGGACTAGAGTTGAAGAGGATGATGTGAACACACAGTTTACAGTACAGATCTATAGAGAATAAACAGAGAGATGATAAGTAGGTTTTAAAAATGTAAATGTATACACACACAAATACACATCCCTTATTTCTGTGTGCTGGGAGGATGAGAGGATCTGGGAATGGTGGTACCCCAATATCAGTGAACATCCTAAGTGTCTAGATTGTGATTTCTAAACACTATTCTGCACTTAAAAAACATCAGGGATCCTTGGATAAACGACTGATTCCAGAACTGGGCTACAAAAGTACAAGATCATCGTGAAACCTCTTTTTGTTCTAGAAAGTTGAAAAATGATCAAAGAATTTAAGGGCATGTCACATCAAAAAGACACAGAAGCCAGTTTAAAGGGACTCCCATTAGCCAAATATGGAATAATACTAAATATGAAAATAAATAAAGGTAGTTACAGATTGTGACCCATTAAAGTAGGAATCCATGAATCAATACTGATATAAATAAATAAATAATTTTAAGGTATGATAAGAAATAGCATAGGGACTTCCCTGGTGGTCCAGTGCTTTCAACGAGGTTTGTGCTCTTAATGCAGGGGGCCCGGGTTCGATCCCTGCTTGAGAAACTGGATTCCATGTGCCGCAGATAAGACCTGGTGCAGTCAAGTAAACAAATATTTTTAAAAAGAAATAGCATAATGAGATATTTCCCTAGTCTCAAAGTAAATCCCCATAGGGCACTGACAAATTACAAAGGGAAAGGTGACTGGGAGGCAGATACCAGCGTAATGGTCAGGGTTAGCCTCATCATCGTGCTGTGTCATGCTTCGTCACTCAGTCACGTCTAACTCTTTGCAACCCCAAGGACTACAGCCCGCCATGCTCCTCTGTCCATGGGAGCGCCTAGGCAGGAATACTGGAGTGGGCTGCCATTTCCTCCTGTAGGGGATCTTCCCAACCCAGGGATCGAAACCATGTCTCTTGCATCTCCTGCATCGCAGACGGATTCTTTACCACTGAGCCCTGACATCATCAGTAATGGGGCAAATCTAAGTCTTTTGACACCTGATGGGAGGCGGCATCAGTTCTATGATATTTCTGTCAAAGACACCCAGCCTGAATTTAATCAGGCAGACACATCAGGCAAATCTGTGTGGAGGGATGCTCCACAAAAGCCTCACATCTCCACAAATGTCATCATGAAAGTCAAGGAAAGATGGGAAAATGTTCTGTATCAAAGGAGGCTAAAATGACACCAAAACTCCACATGTTATTCCAGACTGAATCCCTCATCTGAAGGGCTTTACTGGGGTAATTAAGGAAACTTGAAGAGGATCTGAAGATTAGCTGGTAGGGATATATTAGTGTTGATTTCCTGATTTGTTAGTGGCTTTGTGGTCATGTAGGGGGATGTCTTTTTTTTTTTTTTTAATATATATATATAGGAAATATACACTTAAATGTCTGGATGTGACGGGGCATCATATTAGCAACTCCCTCTCACATGCTTCAGAAAAACAATTATTTGTGCTGTAATGTTTCTGTAAATGTAGGACCATTCCCAAATTTAAGAAAGCAAAGGCCAAGGATGCAGCACAGCTGGGCCAGTCTCTTCACAGAATCTGTGTCGTGAAAACAGGGATGGATTAAAAGAGTCTTGTGGGACATGACAAGCAGATGCAAACATGGTCTTGGATGGGATTCACATTTGGATAAACAGCAACAAAGTACACTTTGGAGATGACTGGGTAATGTAAATATGGTTTGTTATTAGATGAGATGAAATGTGCTGAAATGGAAAAATGGACATCGTTCACCAGGGGAAAAAAAGCAGGTTAAATAGAACAAGTGGAGAAGGCAATGGCACCCCACTCCAGTGCTCTTGCCTGGAGAATCCCAGGGACGGGGGAGCCTGGTGGGCTGCCGTCAATGGGGTCGCACAGAGTTGGACACGACTGAAGCGACTTAGCAGCAGCAGCAGCATAGAAAAAGTAGTATGCATCACTTGATTTCACTTCACACACACAAAAGAAATACAAGGAAAGTTCTAGAAGGATAAATACTAAGTACTGGTACTCGTTGAGTGGCATTTTATTCTATTTTTGTTTGTCTTTATTTTCTAATATGAACAATGCCCATGCCCTCTTTCTGTGATAGTAAAAGATATTTTTAAAGTAAAATTTAAATAAAAGAATTAGCTGGAAAGAATCAATGGATCAGTGTATACAACCTTGAATAACTCACATTTTTATCAGCTGGGATGTGTTGATGTTACAGAAGACGTTGGGCAAAGTCCTTGAAGCATCTGCTTGTCTCTGAAATGGGGTGATCACCTCTGTTCCATGTGTCTGAGAGGTGCTTAAGGGTGTATCTGGCTGTATCAGTCCATTTTAACACTATTTAGAAGCATTTCACTTAAATCACCTGTAAAGTTGGAACTAATGCCCAGCTGCAGAAGGATATTGAGTGTACTAAATGAGTTAATACATTTGCAAAGTGTTAAATGGGGTTCCCAGTTGGCTCAGTGGTAAAGAATCCACCTGCCAATCAGGAGAGTCAGGTTAGATCCCTGGGTCAGGAAGACCCCCTGGAGAAGGAAGTGGCAACACACTCCAATACTCTTGTCTGGGAAATCCCACAGACAGAGGAGACTGGGGGGCTGCAGTCTGTGGGGTTGCAAAGGATAGAGCACTACTTAGCAACTAAACAACAAAAACAGAGCGCTAAATAATTAATAGGTACACATAGCACCTCATTTATACAACTACAAAATTTGCAATCATCTCATTTTTCGTTTCCTAAAGAGAACAAAACCCAGGTTCTCGGGTTATAGGAGAACCCGAGTCTTCTGTTTGGCCCTTGGATTCTTTACCACTGAGCCACCTGAAAAGCCCATTTAATGCTTTACAAATGTATTGACTCATTTAGTACTCCCAATATCCTTCTGCAGCTGGGCGTTAATTCCAATTTTACAGGTGAGGTAACTGAAATGCTTCTATATGGTATTAAAATGGACTAATATAGCCAGACAATCCCTAGGCAGAAAAGAAAAAACAGAAAAGAAACGGAGCCTCCCAGTTTAGATTGGGATGTGGCATTTATTTTAACTCATGAACTCTTCCACTGCACCTTCTGCCTGCTAGGCACTATTCTGAGGACTTTACAAATAATACATTTTTAACACATTAAAAACATGGTTCATGTATTTATTTTTGGCTGCACTGGGTCTTTTGTTGCTGCACATGGGCTTTCTCCTGATTGCAGTGTGGGTTTCTCACTGTGGTGGCTTCTCTTGTTGCAGAGCACAGGCTCTAGGCACTCAGGCTTCAGTAGTTATGATGTGTGGGTTTAATTGCCCATGTGGAATTTTCCCAGACCAGGGATTGAACCTGTGTGCTGGTAGGCAGATTCTCATCCATTGTACCACCAAGGAAGTCCCAAATAAAACATTTTTCATCATCATAATAATCCTATGAGAAGGGTAATTCCATTACCTCCCCCATTTTATAGTTGAAAAAATTGAGCCCCCAAATGGTTAAGCTGTATACATAAAGTCACACAGCCAGCGAGAGGTGGGGACAGGATTAGAACTAGGCAGTCCCAGTTCTCAACCTCAACCCATGCGACCGCTCTAGCCACCACCTAACCAAAGTGTAGGAGTTGCGCTGGTACCTTTATGTGGTGGTGGATTAGTCGCTAAGTTGTGTCCAACTCTTTGCAATCCCATAGACTGTAGCCCACCAAGCTCCTCTGTCCATTGGATCTCCCAGGCACGAATACTGGAGTGGGTTGCCATTTCCTTCTCCAGGGGGTCTTCCTGACCCAGGGTTGGAGCCTGCATCTCAAACACTGAAGGTGGATTCTTTACCACTGAGTCACCAGGGAAGCACATGAATGTGCCAGTTGCTTTCCAAAAGTTCACTTGCAAGCTGATATGTTAAGTTCTAATATATTTCCCACCAAAACAGTACTGCAAATTGTTTGGTCCTAGGCCAACCTTTGTAAATATTTCAAATTTATTTAACGACATGGCTGATTCATAACAGCTATGGCCTCAACACCAGCATCCCTCTCGGCAAAGGACGGTGGAGAGGTTTTCTCTCCCAGCTCGATTCTAGTCAGTGACTAGCTGCTGCACAGGGCAGTGAGTGCTCTCTAGAGAAGAACTCTGAGGCTGTCCTTAGCAGACCAGGATCAGTTAATAATGTCTTCCGTGAACAGAGACGTAGGAAGAGAGGCCCTGAAGCTGGGCGCTTGCTGTTTCTGCTCTGGACTCGTTTCACTCTGACACAAAGCTATAAACTGAGGCTTGCCACCCTGTCTCTGGATGAGTCTCACTGCTGAGTCCTGAGGAGTCCAGGGAGTGGAAGAAAGGGACATGGCAGGGACTCTGAGAACCAAAGGGGGAGGCAGAAACTGCTCGAGGCTTCCACTGACGGCAGGGGTGGAGGGTGAGATTAGCGGCCAGGACTCCTCTGATGGGGTGACAACAGCTGTTCAGAATCACAGGTAACTTGCAAGTTGAGAATCTGTGTGTCAGTCATGCTGGCCTGGCCCTTCCCCACACATGCAACGATCTCCCCCACTATCTCCACCAGCAAGCCTAAGGGAGGCGAGCTTCTCATGGCACTTACTTCAAGAAGTTGTCACAGTGGTTCAGTGATTCATCCCAGGTCACACAGTGAGATCAGTCATGAGTTATATATAAAAGCAGTGTCAGAGTAGAATGAAAATAAGTACATAGAGCCCAGCAAGAAGATCCCACAAACCACCAGCTTACGTACAGGACTGTTAAGCTAGGGTTTGGGATGGGTGGATCCTTGCTCATACTGCTGAGGTTTTCAGAGAGGCACAGAAGAATGTGAAGTAGACTTTGCATGTGGTTTGCTGACTGCTTATTTCTCCAGATAAACTAGGAAAAAAAAATTTAGATAAAGCTAAAAGTGAGTCTCAGGCTAGGTTGCATTTAAAAGAGTACTGAAGCCCAGCAGGCCTCCAAAATGTCATGTCAGCTTTCAAAGGCACTTCACAGTTGCTGCAACAGCACTGATGGAATAAAGCCAAGCGGCGTTAGAAGCAGCCCAGTCCCCTAGATGTCGATAACAATGCCAAGAGCAAAATCAGAAAGGGCCATTGCCTAGCTTGACATCTGGGTCCTACAGCTGCCAAATCATATCCATTAACCATGCCAAAGTCATCCTCGGAGAAATTCCTCATGAGAGGCCCAGTGGCCCAGCAAGCTACTGGATCGCCGAGGATCCAGGCAAGCAATGGGTTCCAGTTCTCCAGCTTCTGCCAGGCAGACTTGATGAGAGCAGATCAGTAGGAAGAGGTCAGTACCTGTCCTCTTGTTCATCAAATGGGCACTCCAGCCATAGTGTTTGTGTGCGTGTGTAAGAGAGAGAGACAAGGAGTGACAGAGAGGGCACCAGAAAGCAAGGACAAAATGAACAAAAGCCATTTTTTTAGGCGATGAGGTCCAGTGGCTGGGGCTCTGGGATTTCACCACCAAGGGCACGGGTTCAATTGAGTCCTGGTTAGGTAACTGCTGCTGCTGCTGCTAAATTGCTTCAGTCGTGTCCTACTCTGTGTGACCCCATAGACGGCAGCTCACCAGGCTCCCCCGTCCCTGGGATTCTCCAGGCAAGAACACTGGAGTGGGTTGCCATTTCCTTCCCCAATGCATGAAAGTGAAAAGTGAAAGTGAAGTCGCTCAGTCGTGTCTGACTCTTAGCGACTCCATGGACTGCAGCCTACCAGGCTCCTTCATCCATGGGATTTTCCAGGCAAGAGTACTGGAGTGGGATGCCATTGCCTTCTCCGGGTTAGGTAACTTAGATCCCACAAATCTTGAGGCCAAAATAAATAAATAAATGCTTCTTTTTTTTTTTTTTTACAAGTTGCCCAGAATATGGGGTTAACATGATTAAATGAACTAAAAAGAGAAATGTGGAGGAAAAAGAACACCTTGCTCATTCCCTAATCCCTTGTCCCGGTGCAACAGGAGACCATAACCCAGGGGCTGAAATGCCTCCCAGCAGGAGTGAGAGTCACACTTTCCTCTGTAGAAGCGGTGAAAGAAAGCAAAGCTGAGACTCAGCGAAGTCGGCCGAGCCAGGCGGAAGCTTCTCTCCCACCTGCACATCTGCCTTGGGCTTTTCTTCTTTTCAGATTGTTGCAAGGAAGCAGATGGCTGCAGAAGCCTGAATTTTAAATTTATGAATGGAAATCTGAACAGATGTTAGCAATCAAGATGGCATATAAGAATTGTTTTCATACCGTGCTTACAGCCCAGCCTCCTTCACATAAATGGGAGGGGAGGTCATAAAAAGGGTAGTTTTTGATCTCAGGACAGCATGGATCCAGCTTAGTGATTATTTGGCACCATTACGGAACTATTGAGAGAACAAGGGGAGAAAACACAAATCAGCTCCCTGTATAAGTGATAAATATTTATCTATAAAATGATACAGTATATCTGCAAGAATACCATTAACCCATCAAGAGCACATTCCGTGTTTTAAGTGGGGGATGTTCAAGCCCAAGATCTTCACACATATCTGTGAACACCTACTTGCTTGGATTCTGTTTAGATTTTTGACGTGATATAGATTGTTTGGTTTGGTTTGGCTTGGCTGAATGTCCCAGACATATGGTGCCTTATTACATTTCAGGGAGGAATTTTGTAAGAGCTGGTAAGAGAGCTGATGATATGGGTGTGTGTCCATTATCCAAGGCTGGGAACTGGCCTAGGTACTCAGAGTGGGAAGCAGCAAAATGAATCGGATCCGATCTAGTCCCTCAATACACTGAGGACTGAAGCATAAGCAGATATGTAACCTGAGGCTTAACAAAGGTACATGTTGAAAGTTGTGGGAGTGAAGAGGGAGGAGTGGGTTGACTGGGGACTGGACCACGACAGTGGCTCCTGATATCTTAAGAAAAAGGGAAAAGTCAGGAGCTTGCAGCCATCTGGGAGGAGAGTATCACCCAGGGCTTGTTAGTAATTGCCATTGGCCACGCTTTCAACATACCGAGTGGCCATAAAGTGTGGAAATGTGAACTGTCTAATGTAATCAGGCATTAAGATATAATGTCAATAAAACACACATGTATTCATCTGAATTTTCAGACTTGCCCACTGTGGCTCTCCAGAACTGGCCTAGGTGTGCTCAGGCTCGGAAGCAGCAAAATGAATCACACCTGATCTAGTCCCTCAATACGATGAAAACTGAAGTCAAAGCAGGCATGTAACATGTGGTCATCACTTCTCACCACTGCCTTCCAATATGGTTGTCTCTCTATGGTTGTCAAGGACTGCAACTGCTTGTGGCTCAGACAGTAAAGACTCTGCCTGCAATGTGGGAAACCTGGGTTGGAAAGATCCCCTGGAGAAGGGAATGACAACCCACTCCAGTATTCTTGCCTGGAGAACTCCATGGACAGAGGAGCCTGTTGGGCTATAGTCCATGGGGTCACAGAAGAGTCAGATGTGACTAAAACATTTTTTTTTTGGCTCTCCAAAATTCACCACTTCTTGCCACTGCCATCCGTGATGGTTGTGTCTTTTTCTTGAGGACTGAAACGGCCTCACTAGTTTTCCCGCTTGTATTTTTGCCCAGGTCCACCACCAGGCTTCCCTGGTGGCTCAGAGGTTAAAACGTCTGTCTGCAATGCAGGAGACCTGGGTTCAATCCCTGGGTTGGGAAGATCCCCTGGAGAAGGAAATGGCAACCCACCCCAGTATTCTTGCCTGGAGAATCCCATGGACGGAGGAGCCTGGTGGGCTACAGTCCACGGGGTCACAAAGAGTCGGACATGACTGAGTGACTTCATTTTCACTTTCATCATCCACAACCAATCTGTTCTCAACACCATAATCAAAGCAATCTGTTTGAAGCAGTGGTTCTCAAAGTGGGGTCTTGGGACTAGAGGCAGCAGCTGTAGCTGGGAAGTTGTTAGGAATGAGTGTTCTTGAGATCTCCTCAGCTATAGAGTCAGAAGTCCTGGAGGCAGGGTCCAGAAATCTGTTTCAACAAGCCCTCCTGCTGATTCTGATGCCTCCTAAGTTTTGAGAATGAATTATAAGCATAGGAGAGGTAACGTCGCTCCTTGGTTCAGCTACAAGGCCATCCACCTATCATCTGGCATGTGGGCCCTTCTCTGACAGCCCATCACTTGCTCCTTGGTTACACACTAGGTCTTGGCATTTACTGCTCCTGCCTAGAATGTTCCCCAGCGCTCCAGGCCTCCTACCACACCCAGCATAGCTCAGTCCCTCCCCTCCTTCTTCTCTGCTCACATGTCACTTTCTTTTTGCCACATTACATATTTATGGTCTATCTCTTCCCACTAGAATGTAAGTTACTTGGGGAACTTTGTTTCATTGGCTCCTGTATTCCCAGGGCTGGACCTGTGTGCCTGGTACCTAGTGGGTGCCCAGGAAGCAGCTGGTGAAGAGATGACTAAATGATCCTGAAACGAGGTTCCACCAGAACCATACCAGAACGTGTATTACGTGCATTACCTCACCAACTGTGCCTCACTGAACTCCCACAACAGGTCATACAGTTATGTTATCATCTTTATTTTACACGGGAAAAAGCGAACTGAATGAGAAAAAGAAGAGTAATCACTGCTTTAGAAAAAAAAGAGGAGAGGACGGAGATATGGGGTGATCAGAAAAGGAAATCTTCCCTAATCCCCAAGTTCCGGGTCTGACCGGGAGCCAAACCCATCTCCATTTTGTACCATCTTTACCAGTTTTTGTTGTAGTTGGTCTGGGCAGAGGAAATACCAGATTACTCTGGTATTTACCTGAGCAGAATGTAATTAAGGAACAAATACAGCTCTGCTTTCCATGATCCCAGGACAAGGTTACAAGCAGGAGAATTACTGTTTAGTGTACTGGTGTTTTCCTATTGTAAACACGAAAGACAGAGATATTTCCTGAATATTCAGATAGCTCCTACTACCTCCCAATGACTTTTCAGTTTTAACAACAGTCCACCGCGTATGTTAATAATGACCTGGTAGAAGTAGATACTTTAACGTGCTTATTAATGTGCTCAAAAATGAGCTCCCTATCCAGCATTACGGGGATTTCCTGCTAAGCATCTGCCAAAATGAAAATCCAGTCCTGTGACCAGCGCTAAACAAGCGAACCGGGAGGTGGCTCATCTGCAAAGGACTGAGTGAGTAGGCAGGCCCAGGGCCTTCCTCCGGCTCCACCGTCTGCCTCTCCAGTGATCTCATCGAGTCCCATGGCTTTAGTACCACTGTCTGCATGCTGCTCACGCCTGTGTCCTCAGTGGGGGGCCAGGAAGGAAAATAGAACCCCCGCGGGGTAACAAAACAGGGAATTTAATCCAGGGAATTACTGACAAGGACATTGGAAAAACTGTGCGGGCAAACCGGGAGAGTCAGATAACCCAGAGAAGAGCAACAGCAGGAAGCTGTGACCCTCCCTGAGGCTGGAGAGACAAGGAGGGCAAAGTGGGGTTTAGGAGAGCTTGGGAACAGTGTGGGGGTAGCAGAAGGGGACTCGGAGGAGAGTCGGACCAGCGGAATTCAAACAACAGAGGAGCTGCATTAAAGCTGGAGATGCTGCTCAAAGCAGGGAGAGGGGAAAGTACTCTGGCTTCTCCCTTCCTCTTGATCTTTACCTTCTGCCAACACTGGTCAGACTTTCTCAGAAGTCAGCTGGCAGGGAAATTTGGGGAACATAGCTTGCATGGGTCACCCTCACTCCAATTTCCATGCAGAGCAGAGCAGGGAAGAGAAGGAAATGAGTCAGAGTGCAAACAGGCAATAATGGACACTGCTGCTGAATTTACGTCTCCAGCTCAGACCCCTTCTCTGGGCTCCAGATTCTTACATTCAGTTGTTCACCAGACACTTCCACGTGGGTATCTAACAGTTCTAACTTAACATGGTCCAAAGAGATCTTGTTTTAACAGCCAATTCCCCCTGATAGTCTCTCCTTCTCAAAATGTGGATCACCCAACTCAGTCAAAAATATGAGTGACCTCTTATTCCTTCCTTTCCTCTCTGTTCCTTCCAATCTTTTAGCAAGAGCCATTGCTTCCCCCTCCCCAACAGTCCTTCTCCAGGCTTCTGAGAAGCCTATTACCACCTTAGGCCAAGCCACCATCATTTCTCTGCTAGGTAACGATCATGACCTCTGAACTGGCCATGGTTACCCACCCACCGAGCCTCCGCCCTGTCTCCTTATATCCGTTGTCCACGGTTCAGTTCCTAAAGATCTGGAGGGCAAGTATAAGGAGTCAGGATGTTATTCTCAGTAACATAGGCGCCACTGAAGGAAGTGACATAAATAATTTATATCGTAAAGAGACTAGCCTAGATTCTTCACGGAAACTAAAATAGAAGGGACCAAAGGTGGGAGAAAGAAGACTAATCAGGAAGTAGTTACGCATCTCAGCACTCTTAGCCCACCTCTTCTACACCTGTGCACTTGCTCAGCCGCTGCTGGCCTTCTCACTGTGCCTCCAACACGCCGAGCCCCGTCCCTCTGAAAGGCATCCCACAGCCTGGATGTCCATCCTAACGTGAGCACTTTTGGCTCCCTATCATTCAGGCCCTACTCTCCTGGAGAGCGCTCCTGACCAGGTGGTAGTAATTACGGCTGTTCACAAATAACCCACCTCTGTCCTTAGGGGCGGAGAAGGCAATGGCAACCCACTCCAGTACTCTTGCCTGGAAACTCCCATGGATGGAGGAGCCTGGAAGGCTGCAGTCCATGGGGTTGCTGAGGGTTGGACACGACAGAGTGACTTCACTTTCACTTTTCACTTTCATGCATTGGAGAAGGAAATGGCACCCCACTCCAGTGTTCTTGCCTGGAGAATCCCAGGGACGGGGGATGCTGTCCCTGTGGGGGCTGCCATCTATGGGGTCACACAGAGTTGGACACAACTGAAGTGACTTAACAGCAACAGTCTTTAGGGGCACAGAGTGGGATTGTACTTCTCTGCACCTGGGGAGTTGGTTGTGGCCATGTGATTTCCTTTGCCCANATGCTGTCCCTGTGGGGGCTGCCATCTATGGGGTCACACAGAGTTGGACACAACTGAAGTGACTTAACAGCAACAGTCTTTAGGGGCACAGAGTGGGATTGTACTTCTCTGCACCTGGGGAGTTGGTTGTGGCCATGTGATTTCCTTTGCCCAATGAAACACGGGTGAAGTGATATACATTGCCACTGAGGGGATGCCCAAGAGCCACTGTGTGTTTCACCATGATTTTTCTCCTGCCATGAGACCGGCAGTGTTCCAGATCATGGCTCCTCCACTGGCCTGAGACCTGGAGTGAAGATGACGATTGTTCAGACTCGCTCTCTCTGCCAACCCATAGACTTGTGGCATGAGCACCATGTTTCCTGTTTTAAGCTGCTGAGACTTTGAGATGGTGACCACAGCATACCTAATCCACCTGGGCTGAAATAACCCCTCAGTCCCTTACATCAGCCTGTGTCAGGTCCATTGTGGAAATACTACCACCAAGTGATAATTTCTACTTGTTGATTTTATCCATGAATTTTTGTCTTATGTAGCCCTCACCAAACTCCATGAGAGAAGGATTTCTGTTTACCTAGTTCACCACTATACCCCCAGCTTCTAGGAAGAAGCCCAGGACAAGTCACTAGGCAAATATCTGCTGATTAAACCTCCAATGCCTTGCACACTGCATTTGTGGCTTGTGTGCGCTATTTTGTTGAGGCAATTGGAATGAGTCTTGCACTCAGCACATCTGAAGCATCAAAGCCTAAAGCTTCACTCTGCTATTTATGGGTTAGGACAGCTGCTCAGGTTACACCCTTCCAGCTAATTCACAGGAAACCAATTTTCCCAAAGTCACCATGATTTCTTGGTCAGAAAAAGTTCTGCTAAAGACCATATGCAGCAGATAAACAAAAAGGAATGAAATCCTAGAACCATAAATAAGAGTGAAGTTGCCCAGAGTTAGGAGATGGCATGGAACAAAATTCATTCTGATTCTGTTTTATCAATTCTATACGGCAGAAACATTACTTTGCCAACAAAGGTCCATCTAGTCAAAGCTATGGTTTTTCTAGTGGTCATGTATGGATGTGNCAAGGTAAATTAATTTTGTTCTCCTTACTTAGCTGTCTCCTAGACCCTAGACAAACAGGCTATATCCTCAATAAGGAAGTGTCTATTGTCTTTTACTTGCAAAAAAAAAAAAATTACCAAAATATAATTCCTTAAACATCTTATCTGCAAGTTTGCAATCTTGTCTAACCTAAATTCAACTTTATTAACCATGTCCTAATCCTGAAGTTCAGGTACTAGGCATTTGCAGGTGAAACTTTTTTAAAAATGAGCTCAAACCATTACCCACATATGCTAAAAATGGGACAGTCTGAATACTGCAAGCTTCTCAAAGAAAGCCATATTCACACACAAGAAATCATTTAGATGTGGTTAAGGAAACAGGAAATGTTCACATTGGCTTTAATATTTATATTTTACTAAAAATTTCCTGAACTTGGTAATCATTAGTAACACTTTTCATAGTAGTATTTACTGAATCTTAAAAAAAAAAAAAGAAAAAACTGAGCAGAAAGCATAGAGTTGAAGAAAACTGGATGTCAGTCTATACAATGATTTTTTACTTTCAGCATGACAGACTTTATTTTGGCACTTTAACAAATATTTTGCTTTACAGCAGTGACAAAATATTTGCCAGAAATTTCCTTTTCCTGGCATGAATATTCCAAGCAGTTAATATTCTACGAACTGAACTTTGCTATGCTTTGCACAGTTAGAGGTGTACCCACTGCACTCATAACCTCCATAACCGAGGGACATGGTGCAGCTTAGAAAGTGCTATCGCTTCCTTTTAATCACTCTGCAGTAGACTGATTCTGTAAGTGATGGGACAGGACTCTGAGAATTAAGGCCATTAAGAATTTAAGTAAACACTGTTCTGAGTGCTGCATCAACTTTTTTTTTAATTGAGTTCTGTGGCAATTCCAGGGAATGTTCTCTAAATGAAGAAAGTATTCATACTTCGTTCAAAGCAAATTATATGTTGGAAAGGTTGCTGTTTTTGCTGTCTTCTTCCTACTTTGGCAGCTCACACTTTAAAACAAAATTGGTGGTAAAACAGAAAAAGGAAATGTTCAGTTAGAAGGAAGTCCCCAACCAGGGCACCAGGGTACCCTCACATTTCCATCTCTTTCTCAGGCATCACTGCTCTCTGGTAACCTCATTCCTAAGCAGTGCAGCCCTCCTTTTAACACCTAGAACCTCCCTGAGGAACTCTTCTTCCCCATAGTGTGAACTATGGTATTCCATCTATTACTTCTTCGGTTAAACTTCAGGAGATATTCGGAGCACAGTTTCCAAGGTAAAACAATCCAGAGGACTAAACCATAGATACCAACATCAGGAAAGCCCTCTTTAGTTCTTTGGAAATTATAGTCCTAGAAGTTATTTGCCAGAGCAGGTATCCATCTCATATTGCCATCAGCTATCTCTATAAAGGTTGTGAAACTCACAATTCCCTCGCTGGCAGCCTTCCAATATTTACATCCAAACACACACAGGATGATACATTCAGATTTCCTCTGGCCAATTCAGAAGCGAATCTGATAATAAACAGCCTCATCAAATGAGCTCTTTGGTTTTGATTTACAGACACCGTGGAACACTCAGAAATCAAACCTACAACATCCTTGAGAGCAGACGGTCGTTAGCAAAGGGGAAGAGTACATTTGCTCGAAAATGTACAAAATTTATAACAGTGACATTTTCAATATTAGGCCACATGATTTATTCAGTAGTTTTTATATTCCCAAATTACAATTTACGTCTATTCATAAGACTACAAAAGTTACCATTAGATTTGTCTGTGCTTATAAAATACCAACTTTTTTTTAACTGTTATATATACTCATTAACACCAGTCTGCAACGAGTTACATAGAATCATAGGCACTTCAAAGGCTTAAAAAGACGTTTACAACTTAAATGCATTTGTAAGAACAAAAACTGATTTCTTCCTTAAGTCCCTACTCGTACCTTCAAATTGCAAGAAATTAGCAAATACAGTGGCCAAAGGAATCTGCAGCAACTTCTCAAAATACTGTTAGCATCTTTGGGTTTGCTGAGGCTCGTCAGTAACTCACATCAAATCCTCTCAAAAGAAGATCTGAATGGATAGACATGACTAAACAGTTTTGTGGTGATAATCCAATTTTACACATTAATTTGCTGTTGCATCTGCCTGAAGCTACAGGTAATGAAAAATAAAGCAAGTGTAAAATGGATAGTCTGACACTTAAAAATTTATACAAAGTGGAAGTTAAAGTTTACATATTTGAAAATCACATATACACTAAATTACCATTATCTGAATTACCCAAAGACAAATTGCACCATAACAGCTACAAAAGGCATAGAGTTTTGTTTTGTTTTCAAGGGCGAGCAGAGGAGAGGGGAACAATAGATAAATTAACAAAGTAAGACCAACTTGATAAGGTCACTCTGAGANTCACATATACACTAAATTACCATTATCTGAATTACCCAAAGACAAATTGCACCATAACAGCTACAAAAGGCATAGAGTTTTGTTTTGTTTTCAAGGGCGAGCAGAGGAGAGGGGAACAATAGATAAATTAACAAAGTAAGACCAACTTGATAAGGTCACTCTGAGACATGCTGACACAAATGAAATAGCTTTCATCTTCGAACCATCGGATAAAAACACTCTTTTCATATTTGCGCATAGAAATTTAAACTGATTCCATGTACATTGAGCGTTTTTATAACATAATATTTTGCCACTGCTATTCACAGAACACTGCAGAAGTTAAGTTTGAATTTTATGTTGTTCTAAAGAAATACATGAAAAGATTTAAATACAATGGAATTTTTATCATTAAAGTGCCAGAATGGCACTTTAATGAAAAAAAAAACAAAAAACAAAAAACAAAGATCTTCATTATTCTATGCAAAAGCTTTATTTTTAAAAGTTCAGTGATCTCATAAATAGAGACACTAAATGGGAGTTTTCACGCATAAAACTCCTTAGTAGGTGCCTTCTGATAAGCAGCACTGGATGGTTTGCGTTCTCCAAGGTCATAACTTCCTTCATCCTTCTTTCTCATGCGATACACCAACAGCAGGATAAGGAAAATTGCAAAGAGAAAGCCGATAACTCCGCCAGCAATGACAGCTGAAACACACCAAAAGGAAGATTACTTTTAGAAGAGATTCAAGGATGGTAGAAATTAGCTTTGTTAAGGCCAATTTATCGACACTTTCATAAAAAGCTTAATTTGAAAACCCCAAAACAAAAAAAACCTGGATTCAGTGAAGCAACCAGGTAATTAAGCAAAGCTGACATTCTTCAAGAGGTATAATACTTCCTTTGATTAGTATTAATAATATCACCCAAAAGCCTCAATAAGAAAAAATCTGGCTGTGACCTCAACTAGTTCCATACATTAAAACTCTTAAGCCTTTTCAGCATTCACATTTTTGTAATCTAATCTTCTAATTGCTTTTTCAATGAAAACACAAAACGTGATATAACTGACTTAAATTTTGCAAAGGGAACTGTGAAAAAAGCATGCAAATTTCCTTTGTCATCTTGGATTTGGGACTTTCCTCTCAAGCATCAAGTGTTCTACAAAGGCAGAGGTCAGCTCTGTGGTTGCCAAGGGAGGGGTGGGGGTGGGGGAGGGCTAGAATGGTAGCTTGGGATTAGCAGATATAAATATTATATGTATAACTGAATCACTTTGCTGGACATCAGAAACTAACACAACGTTGTAAATCAAATAGATTTCAATAAAATAAATTTTTTTTTAAAGGACTGTGCTCTAAAATCTTGCATATCTTCCCCTTTAAAATCAAAGGTTACTACTTTGTTTATGATTAGAGACAACATCCTTCTGTGCCGCAGGCGCTGTATCAACGGCCCTCTCCATAAAGAACCTTCTCTTCTCTTAAATTTATCTTGAGATCAGGAGGTCTTGGATCAAGCCTGACTGAGCTTCACATTCTGCCATACCTGACACCCAGTTGTTCTAGACCAATTTAGGCCTTAACTTTCTTGCCTCTCCCCACCCCAACTCAAATGGAGGGCCAAGGGGTAGGCTGAGGGAGCTGACGGAAAACGGAGACAACCTTTGCCTAACCTTGTCTCACTTGCTCTGGAATGAGACAGGTGCTCAAGATGGTTTTCAGTAGTAAGGTAACATCCGTCAAACCCCGCTGATACTTCTGAACATCACCCAGACAAACAGAAGCCTATTTAAGGACCCTCCGCTGGGCTACTGACCTGCCAGGACTTCTGTTCGTTTAAACAGATTGTCTGAGTGCTTCTCAGTATATACATTTGTATCCTCTTCAGCTGGGTCCATTTTCCTTTCTGAATCAGGGAGGTGAACTTTTTCCTTATCAATTTCTTCAGGTGACTGGTAAAGGCAAAAAAAAAAAAAGAAGAAAGATTATTAAAATCTTCTTTTAATGTGCTAGAAGAAAGAAATAGTAAGTACCTTTCCAAGTTTTTTTTTTTTTTTTCCAAACACTGGGTTTGGAAAATAAATGAAATAATCCCTTTGTGTGATATGTGTACCAGTGGGTGAGTCCTGTGGTGGACCCGCGTTGTTCATGTGTTCATGGCTTTATATAATACCCATCACATGTACGGGCAAGATGGACAATTTATTGAGTCTGCAATAGTCCTAATGGCACAGTTATTCTCTAAGCCGACATTTCACAAGGATCTCTAGCTTCCTTACCACTCGTCAGTCTTCAGGCCACCATCCCCTTCTGGCTGCTCCAACCCAACAGCATTACCCAATTCAACGCCCTCCTTCATCACCTTTCTGCTGCCTGGGGCACTGCCATGGCAGCTGCCCGGCAGGCATTCTCTCAGAGTGTCCTCCCAGGGCTCTGCCTGCTACCACTCTGTGGGGCACAGCCAACAGGCTGCATCTGTAACGAGCCCCGCTGTTCATTCACTCTTACACCTTCACCACACCCTGGATTAGAATCTAGACTTCAGGGGGCCTGGGTTCTGTAAGGAGCTCCTGTGTGGCCCTGATCCACTATTTTTCTGGACCTCACTTTTTCTATCTGTCCAGTGAAGGGCACTCTCAGTTTCTTGAGTATTCTACAACTCTCACCATCTCACCTCCAAGCAGCATTATTTCTACCTACCAGCACCCTACAGGACCCTCATCCTTGGTTGTACCATCATAACAGACCGACCCTCTCCCCATTTTCATCAATAGTAACTACTATTCTCTTGGGCTCCCGAAGTTATTTTGGCACATTTCAAGTTATATGTTTTGGTATGTCACAGTCCTTTCAGTGGGCTTGCCTGGTGGTGGCTCAGATGGTAAAAAATCTGCCTGCCATGTGGGAGACCTGGGTTCAATCCCTGGGTTGGGACGATCTTCTGAAAGAGGGCATGGCAACGCACTCCAGTATTCCTGCCTGAAGAATTCCATGGACACAGGAGCCTGCCTGGCTACAGTCCACAGGGTCGCAAAGAGGTGGACATGACTAAGTGATACCTCATATAGCATATATATAGTGTGTGTGTATATGTATACATATATATATAGTCCTTTCAATTTGCNGCCTGAAGAATTCCATGGACACAGGAGCCTGCCTGGCTACAGTCCACAGGGTCGCAAAGAGGTGGACATGACTAAGTGATACCTCATATAGCATATATATAGTGTGTGTATATATGTATACATATATATATAGTCCTTTCAATTTGCCTTTCACCATTCCTTCAAATTCAGTGTCTTCCATGGATTCTCACTGCTGAGGCCTTTCTAGGTCTTTACCACATCATACCCAACTGCACGTGTTGGGTGCCTTCCAATNCGGGGAAGGGAAGAACAAGTGCACTGTGGGAAGGGGAAGAACAAGTGCACTGTGGGAAGGGGAGGGGAAGAACAAGTGCAGTGTGGGAAAGGGAGGGGCATCATTGGGCTGGAAGTCCATGCGCAGTCCTGCCTGCAGAGGGGGCAATTCTCACTCCGGAGACAGCCTGTCCCTACCTGCATGACACAGTCTTCCACATCCTGTCTGCTGTTAAACCTTGGCAGCATCTCATTTCTAACCAACAGATAGGTGAGCACCAAACAAGGGCACCTGTGATTCCAAGCTCTCCTAAGTAGCATGCTCTCCTCCACTGTCTGCAGTCTCCTGCCGCTGCTACTCCACACTTTCCCTTGGGGAACTGCCCCAGTCTCTACTGCTCTAACCGACTTCCATGAAGGCTTAAAGAGTGCTTGCTGGGTCTCAGGTGCCATGCTGCATGCCCTCACATTTAATCTTCCCAAGGATCCAAGAGAAATGGGTCAGAGAAGCTAAGACACTTGACCAGATCTAGGACTTGAGACATTACTTTGCCAACAAAGGTCCGTCTAGTCAAAGCTATGGTTTTTCCAGTAGTCATGTATGAATATGAGAGTTGAACCATAAAGAAAGCTGAGGGCCGAAGAATTGATACTTGCAAACTGTGGTGTTGGAGAAGATTCTTGAGAGTCCCTTGGACTTCAAGGAGATCAAGCCAGTCAACCCTGAAGGAGATAAACCCTGGATATTCATTCAAAGGACTGATACTGAAGCTGAAACTTCAATAGTTTGGCCACCTGATGCAAAGAGCAGACTCATTAGAAAAGACCCTGATGCTGGGAAAGATTGAAGGCAGGAAAAGAAGGGGACGACAGAGGATTAGGTGGTTGGATGGCATTACTGATTCAGTGGACATGAGTTTGAGCAAGATCTGGGAGATGGTGAAGGGACAGGGAGGCCTGGCGTGCTGCAGTCCATGGGGTTGCAGAGTCAGACATGACTTAGCAACTGAACAACAACAACAGGATTTGAAACTTCAGCCTTCTTCAGACTGTAGCATGCATTTTCCAGCTTAAGAAGCTTACCTAGTAGTAGCTGGTCAGCTAATTGCAATACCATGCTAATAAAGCCAAAATCACCAGTCCCCTAGTTTCCATTAGAAACCTTTGCTCTGTTTTAAGGCCACAGATCTTATTTCTTAATAAGACAGCTCTCAAAATGAATATAGATATGTATCCACATTCATCATTATCATTGGAAGAGCTGAAGTTTACATACCATTGGTGGTGGGCCTGAAAAGACTTTGGGAAAATACTTATTGAGATTAGTACCTGGAGTCTTCTTAGTCCATAACCTATTTCAGCAGATGTAAAGTTTACAGTGGTTTTAACTCACAACCAATTCTTTATGAAATAAAAACACATTTTCTTAATGTGTGTCACATAAACTGAAAAGGTTTTGCTTCCCAACTGGGCTGTGAGTTCCTTAAGAAGAAGCACCCTGTAAAAAAGATTTGTTTATAAGCTAGGCCTAGGTGATAAAAATAATAGGCAGCATTAGCCATTAGGCTATGAAAAGACATGGCGGAACTGTAAATGCATATTTCTAAGTGAAGGAAGCCAATCTGAAAAGACTACATACCACATGATTCTAACTATGCAACATTTTGGAAAGTCACAAACTACGGAGATAGTAAAAAGAAATCAGTGGTTTCCAGGGGCTGGAAGGGCAGGAGGAACAAACATGTAGGGGATAGAGGACTTTTAGGACAGTGCAGTTATTCTGTAGGCTACACTGATGGTGGATACATGCCCATTAGAAATGTGTCAGAACCCATACAAGGCAATACATCACANAAAAGAAATCAGTGGTTTCCAGGGGCTGGAAGGGCAGGAGGAACAAACATGTAGGGGATAGAGGACTTTTAGGACAGTGCAGTTATTCTGTAGGCTACACTGATGGTGGATACATGCCCATTAGAAATGTGTCAGAACCCATACAAGGCAATACATCACAGTGAGCAAACCCTAAATTAAACTCTGGACTCTAGGATTATGAACAGCCAATGTAGATTCTTGCTCCTTGGAAGAAAAGTTATGACCAACCTAGACAGCATATTAAAAAGCAGAGACATTATTTTACCAACAAAGGTCCGTCTAGTCAAGGCTATGGTTTTTCCAGTAGTCATGTATGGATATGAGAGTTGGACTGTAAAGGAAGCTGAGTGCTGAAGAATTGATGCTTTCGAACTGTGGTGTTGGAGAAGCCTCTTGAGAGTCCCTTGAACTGCAAGGAGATCCAACCAGTCCATTCTAATGGAAATCAGTCCTGAATGTTCATTGGAAGGACTGATGCTGAAGCTGAAGCTCCAATACTATGGCCACCTGATGCGAAGACCTGACTCATTAGAAAAGACCCTGTTGCTGGGAAAGATCAAAGGCGGGAGGAGAAGGGGTCGACAGGATGAGATGGTTGGATGGCAATCCTGACGTGATGGACATGAGTTTGAGTAAACTCCAGGAGTTGGTGATGGACAGGGAAGCCTGGCATGCTGCAGTCCATGGGGTAGCAAAGAGTTGGACACAACTGAGCCACGGAACTGAACTGAATGTAGATTCATCAGTTGTAACAAGTGTACCTCTTTGTCACAGGATGTTGACAGTGGGGGGGGGTGTTGAACATGTGTGGGGGCAGGTGGTATACAGGAACTCTCTGTGCTTCCCACTCAATTCTGCTGTGAACCTAAAACTGCTTTGAAAAACAGCCTATCTAACAACAACAAAAAAAAAGCAGTAGGTGGCAAATGTCAGAACGATCATGAAGAGTAAGGAGGAGCCATTTACAATATAATGAAAAGACCAGTTGTCCTTACACAGTTGTAAAAGGTGCCTCTTAAAAGGAACACTCTGTACAATTTTTTAAAAAGGCACGCTGACCATAACCTGATGACGCAATGCGAAATAAAACACACCTTTGTCTGAGCAGGGATCTTGTCCTGTATCTTGCTCAGCGTTGTGGTTTCCACTCTCGGAGCAGTACTAGTGAACGGTATCTTTGGAATGGGCCGAGATGTGGTCAGCTCTGGACTCTCTCCATCCTCATCAGCTCCTGGAAGAATCAGCAAAGATGAGCTAAACACATGCGTCACGACACAGAATTCTACAGTATCAGGCTACATGGTCTAAAGCTGACGATGACAGAGTCATGTATTTTCACAATACCTGCTCCTCAGGAACTCAGCATAAACCTTCCTGCAGTCTTCAGAGTTTGAGGAAGTGACTTCACAGTGGATCTGTGGGGAGTCTGGCATTTTTTTCTATATTATTATTATCCCGAATGTTCTCGAGTAGCCCTTTTAAAAGCTATTTATTTGGCTGCATCAGGTCTTAGTTGCGGCGTGAGGGATGTTTCACTGTGGCACACAGACTCTCCAGTAGTGGCCTGTGGGCTCAGCAGTTGCTGCACCCAGGCTCTCTGGTTGCAGTGCATGGGTTTAGCAGCTCCATGGCACATGCGGTTCCCTGATCAGGGATCGAACCGATGTCCCTTGTGTTGCAAGGTGGATTCTTAACTGCTGGACCACCAGGGAAGACCCTCAAGTAGCCCTTCTTTTGCTTGTGTGTTCAGGCTCTCCTCCTCAAGAGATTGCTTCCCTTCGATGCCGAAACATGCTATATTTTCCATTTTCCGTCAGAACAACCACGAAAAGGGAACACCGACCCTGTATGCGAGTGAGCTGCCGCACTTCCTGCCCCGTTTATAGCCACACTTTCTCAGTGGGATTGTGCAGACTCACCAGCTCCTTCCCACACCGCCTAGTCCACTCTCTGCTCTACTCCCCCTAGTCGACTGTTCCCTGTCACCACACTGCTGGCACTGTTTCCTTAAGGCCACCATTCCCCTTCACGTACCATATCCAGTGGCATTTTCCAGCGCGGTCCTCATCTCACTGAACCTCCTAGTATCACTGGATGCTTGTCCACTCTCACCTCCTTTCTGATGCACTACCTTTGGGTTTCTCTGACTTTGACTTCCTGGCTTTCCCCTCACCTCTCTGGCTATTTCTAAGTATCCTTTGCAGAGTCATTGTCTTCTACCTGGACACAAAATATGAAAAGTTCCTTAAGGCTCAGCCCTAGGCTGCACCTTACTTTACATTTTCTCTCTCACTCATGGCTTCTGTTATATCTAAAGACAAACAAAAGCCAAGCTAACCCAAGTGGTTCCCTTCTACCACGCCTCCAAAATTTAGACCTGCATATCCACCAGCCTACTTGGCATTTTCACTTGAATGACTCAAAGGTAGTAAATACATCTCGGTCACGTTCAAATAGAACTCATGAAACAGCTGTGGTTGCCAGGGGAGAGGAGGTAAGGTGGGAAAGATTGGAAGTTTGGGATTAACAGACGCAAATTATCATAATAGAATGGATAAACAACAAAGTCATATTGCATAACACAGGGAGCTAAATTCAATATCCTGTGATAAACCATAATGGAAAAGAATATTGAAAAAATATACACAACTGAATCGCTGTCGTACAGCAGAAATGAATATGATATTGCAAATCAACTATACGTCAATAAAATTTTAAAAAACTAGAACTCATGGTTTCCCTGCCTGCCCCTCTACAAATGCAGTCTTTTCTCCTCGTTTTATCTGGCAGTGAGTGGAACCCTTCATTCCTGTAAATCACGGCTCTGGCTCCCTCTCCTCTTCCTCACCACCACACTGAATCCATACCCAGTTCTATGGATTTTACCTTTGTTTACGTCTCCACTCTTAACACCTTTCTAGGGTTCCCGGGCTTCCGCCCCTGTCCAGTCTTCCCATCATCACCATACCTCCCTTCTTCCTCATTTCCTT